>JASANF010020380.1:0-12489 GCA_030248245.1 Trissonchulus sp. WLG1_4 | reverse complement strand
AGTTTGAGCAGTACTGTAATTGCATAGAAAAATTTTCGCACACTGCATTGACTCCGTTGGAACAGAATAAGCTCGCAACAGGTTTTTTGTCAAACATGACAAACTACTGGAAATCCCTATTGTTTTTCTTTTGCAGCAAACTATTGCTTGTTCCTGTTGTGCCACACACAGCACAACAGGTGTTTAATTAATTGATTCTGGCGGTATAACACTAGACTGTGCAAGAAATTGTCTGTGTGCGTATCATACTTTTGCTTACTTGTGCGTGCGTCACCTATAATTACAGTGTTAAATTACACTGAAAGGCTGGTAGCTCAGTAGAACACAGCTATTGGCAGTGCAGCGCTATGTTGATGAAATTGAAACTTTAAACAAGCTCATTTGCTGAGTGAGAAGTGTACCTACTAATTGAGTAGGTACTGATCATGACCTGGGAGTGTCTATATTCCGAAGGAAATATTGAACACGGCCATAATCGCGCATTAGAGCAAGGTTTTTTGCAAAGGTTGCAGCATGAACAAATTATTGTCATTTTGGACGAAAGGGTAGTTCTTGTTTCTGTCAATTTCTGTCTGTGCATAACTAGACTGGCCAGCGGGTATGCAATGAAGTCTCAAGTGTGTAAACGTACTAATAAAATTACACTAAAATATAGTTAATTTTGTTAAAAATGTCATGTCCGCTGCCAACTGATCAGTTTAACTAATTACCGTTGTTATTTAAGACACACGCTGATATCAAAATCAAATGCATGTAAGTATGTATATATGCGCCCAAGACTTTCGTTTAACGTTGTGAATTTCCCGAGTTGATTTTTATTTAGTTTTATTTTTTCTAAAGCTCTAATTCTTATTTTCATGTCCGTCTGACACTGCTTGCTGAGTCGCTTCATAGTTTTCAAGTTTCAGTAGACACCGTAATGCACCGACTGATGATCAACGGCCGGTTAGCTGAGTTGGTAGAGTGTCCGATTTGAAATCGGAAGGTTGGTAGTTTGAGCCCGCTCCGGCAGTCACTTTTCGAAAAGTGAACATCCTGCTTTTGTGCATTGCAGGCGCTACAAAATACGGTAGCTGATCGACCTACCTGCCCTTACAGTGTTAATTGACACAGGAAAATATGAAGACCTACCCAAAAATACATCGGATTCAGAAAATCTGAATATAGTATATACGCGCGGCCCCTAAGGGTGCGTAAAAAGATATCTAAGGGACGGAATCGAACCGTCTGCCTTCAGATTACTAATCTAAATCGCTGCTGTCTGAACCAACCGGTTCCAATAAGTTATCCTCAATAACTGAAGTATATATTGGAACACTGCATCAAACTGAATCGTTCAGTAATAATTCTCTGCAAACATTGTTACACAAAACTTATTTCAACATTAATCAAGAAAATTATTATCGATGAACCGACATCTTATTCAGGCTGTTGATTTTATTTTACGTTTGTAACCATATAGCACCAGTTGTCATGCTGACTTTAACGATTGTCAGCAAGCCGAATTAGCTTTAGCTCAGTTCAGAGTGCTTAGACTAAAGATCTAAAGATTCCTGGGTCGATTTCGGGTTTCGGCAACTTTTTTAAACTTATGCTAAAATTGATGGTATTATTAAGTTTGACTTTTGCCTTATATTGATTAGTCCATAAATTAGGAATAAATAGGCATTTTTAGGATTTCAATTTTGGTTAGTTATTCAACGCATTTCATGATAGCCTTTATAGCCTATGAACGAAAATGCCTTTTCCACATTTGATGGCTGTGTTTTAACGACATTATCGTTTTTTTTTCCTTTGGAATATACCTATACGATTAGAAATTGATTTAATAAACTCCTTAATCCACAGACGCAGCTCATGGTTTTTCAATTAGAGTGTTGTTAGGTATAATACCGCAATTTTTTTCATTTAAGAAACTTTGAGCTTGTTTTACTACCCAATTTGTTGTAGGATTAAAACATCTTCAACCTTTTGCATACACAGTTTGCCGAAAGAAAAAGAACTAAGTCAATCTTTTCTATACACAATTTGAAGTAAAATAAATGATGCACAACAGATTTACGCTGGCCCACTGGCCAGCTTTCTTGAAAGTATTGCTTAATACTTACGGAAGGTTTTGCGCAGATTGGGTTTGTTTGTCAGACTTTAGCACGAGATGCGATAAATACGTTGCAGTGTTATGTTTAGCTTTATATATGTACTGTTTCAAGCATTGGATATTAATTAATTAGTTAATCAATTAATCCTTAATTCGACCCCCTGAGTCCATTTTAGGATATCGCGCTTCAAGTTGTAAAAAAAGGGTGATAGGATAAATATAGTGACAGTGGAAAATAATTCCAATCAAAACTAGAAAGTGATAACTTGAAGTAAACACGAAAAAATAAAAAAAGATTTCAAAATCAACAGAACGGGTGGTCAACGTTCAATCAGTCACAAGTCGTATATCAAGTACATATTTCGCAAAAAATAGGTTTAATTAAGGTGGCAGTTCCATAATCGCAATGACATGTTTTTCTGACTGATCTATACACTATGAGTAAAGAGACTATGATTTTCTTAAACTTACACCAAAAAACACCCAAAGCATTTTTGTTTGGTGTAAAATACCATGGTTAAGACTAGCTACCACATTGGCTTACTAAACTGTAAGCCAGTGGAGTAGCTAGTCTTAACTTTGGATTTTATCAGTGATCAAAACGTGATAGTAGACAGTTTTGAGTCTTGTTTCGAAAAATTGCAGCCATTTTATTCCTGCTTTACTTGTTGTTCTAAAAAAGAGCTTTGAAAAAATCCTCACGTAAAACAACTGAGGCCCGAATTCACATACTAAGAGTTATTCACATACTAACGCTAAGCGTTTGCTAAGTGTCAGCGCTTAATTTGTACTAAACTGTTATTCACAAAATAAACGCTTAAAAATTAGTGTTATACTAAACTTAGCGTTTAGCAACTTTTGTGCTTAGTTTTGGCTTTGGCTTGGAGTGCGCTCCCTGCTTGATGTGGATCCGGAATTCGTTATTTATCGGCATTTCCATTTGGTATTTATAAATCCGATTATAGATTTATTTAAATTACTATTTCTTATTAATAATATATATTTTTTTTCGAACTATAAATTTGTAAAAAATGTTTTCAGCAGGTGGATTCCTGAGAAATGCAAAATCAGCTCTACATGTTTCAGGGGGCATATCGTGAAAAATATAAATTTTCAAATAGAAGTTCTTGAAGAAAAATTACTTCGATTAAGATGCTCTACTCAAAAATGTAAAAAAACGAATTTCGACAACAAAGTGCATTTTTTATTTTTGGCGATTAAACGAACAAAATGGATCGAATTGGTCGGAATATGTCACTAATATATCTAAATTGCATGCCCTTCCTTCCCATGGCGGCCAAGAACCTCCCCCACTCTCCCTACCCCTTCCCCACACCATTCACTAACTAAGCGCTTAGCCCTTAGGGAGCTCCCGAGGTCCCTAAACTTAAGCGCTTAATTCTAAGCCAAACACTAAATGTTAAGTATGTGAATACAAAATTGAAACGCTAAGTTAAGCGTTAGTGTTTGCTAAGCGCTTAAATAAACACTAAGTATGTGAATAACACTTAGCGCTTATAAGCGCTAACACTTAGTGTAAACACTAAGTTTAAGCGTTAAGGCCGATTCACACGCTGCGATTTTATTGCGATTTTGCCGCAGCGTTTTTGCCGCTGCGGCAAGACGCAGCTTGCCGCAGGCAAAACGCAATGTCTGAACAGACGCAGCATTTTTAGTGCGGAATGCTTGCGTCTTGATTTTGCCGCAGCGTTTTAAACGCCAAACTGCTATTCGACCTGCGATTTCATTGCGTTTTGATGCTGCGGACTTGTTGGTTTGAACAACTTTGACGGAGCAATTTGTCGTGTTTTTGAAACAGTAAAGACGCAACAAACCGGCATGCGAAACGCACTGGGGCCGCAAAGTTTGTTCAGACGGTGCGTTTCACTTGCGACACCCTGCGGCTTGCGTTTTACGTCAGAATCGCAGCGGCAAAAACGCACCGTGTGAATCGGCCTTTACACTTAGTATGTGAATACGGGCCTTAGTGTTAGTATGTGAATACGGGCCTGAGATTCTGGAACTACTTAATTGTGTCAATCATGATTTTTAGCTTCAGGGCACTCTAATAGACTTCCGCATGCAATAAACACAAAAGTTTTGCTTCGTCACTTTCCGGCCAACGTTCGTCACTTTTCGCGAACGACGAAGCTCGTCGTACGCCGACGAAGAGGGAACTTTTTTTGCACAGTACTGTATATACCACCTTAAGCGTTACACTTAGTATGTGAATACGGGCCTAAGTATCATACTTACATACTGTAAATGTAGTGTTATTGTGAAGGCGGTGGCGTTTAGAAAATGAATTCGTTTCGTTTTTAATGGTAAAAGTGAAAAGTTGAAAATTATATATTAATTGTTTGACACTTTTCGGCCACCGTTCGTCACTTTTAGCGAAGATTCGTCACTTTTCGCGAAGGATAAAGCTCGTCGTACGCCGACGAACAGGGAACTTTTCTACCCACAGTACTGTAGTAATAAAACGTGCGTAGCTAAGCAATATTGCTCAGTTTTTAGATAATGGTAAATATGGGACCGATCGCGCTACAGTCCTTTGCGAAATGTTACAAATTTCCAAACAATGTCAAATTCGCCATAAAATCAGCTTTGTAAAAAATTCCAGCTAAAAATTGGCTAAAAACAGCTAGCACCCCGGCCCAAATTTTTTGGTCGTTCGCATCCAGGCCGAAGTACCGCTACGCCGAATCGCCACTGGGCCGAAACTTCGTCATTAGAGGTCACAGAACTTGACAGCCCCACCACAAGCACAAATTCTAAAATTTATCTCATAAATTAGTGCCAAATTTGTGCTAATTTGTGCCGTTGAAATTACGTCGATAGCTTCCCCTGTTGCGGAGAAAACAGACCTTGACCAGTGGGGCTGTCAGCTTCCGATTTTTTAATGGTGACAGCCCCACCAATTTGTGCCAATAAGATTTTACTGTGAACTTAACCATCAGAATTTGTGCTTCTATTCAATAACTTTTTTGCTCATGTCGTGCTAGTTCTGTCGAGAAAACGCAAATTTAAAATAGTGTGAATACGATAAAAATTGTTGCTTGGCTTAGGCTTAATGAAAAATTCGTCAATTATTTTCCTGTTCGGCTATGTAGCGTTTCTCAAGCTGTCTTCAGCTCAATGCCATTTTCACTACTTCTGACGCTCATTATTATTATGATTTGAACAGATGCCACTTTTTCAGTGCGTGTGCAGGTTCATTTCGTCGCTGCATTTAACCCTGATACGAGCAGATAATACAGTTTTGTGATTCTTAAGCCTAAGCCTGGGGCCGTATTCTCAAAATTACCTGCAGGTAAAGTTAGGCTAACTTTACCCACAGGTAAGGTGAAGGTAAAGTTAATTCTGTGGGTAAAGGTAAAGTTAAAATTGAAAACAAGGTTAACGTCGACGGTTGAGGTTAAAAATTTGCACAAGACAAACTTTAGCAGCGAAACAAGATAAAGCACTTTTCAGGACCGAATTTTAAGGGTAACCGTAGCTATCACATTGGCTTTAAGCATTGTTTGAGAATACGACTTTACCTTCACTTTACCTGTGGGTAAAGTTAGCCTAACTTTACCTTCAGGTAATTTTGAGATTACGGCCCCTGAAATCCAAGAGTCCAAGCGTGAAGCCCGGGGCCCGTTGCACAAAAACATTTATATACGTTTGTGCTGTGTTAATGTGTCATCACAAATAATTATCACACTGAGTATTAACTATCAGTAAAATACGTTGCACAAAAATTCCTGAACACTGAACCTAAGCCTAAGGTCTAATTTGAAAGAAAAATCGGTGAAGAAGCATCAAAAATAACTTTGCCGCACTAATACACCCCAACTAGCTTCATATTTTTATAAATGTCACAGCTATAGCCCGGAAATTGGCACTGATCCTTATTTGTACAGTTTTCATCCGCCGGGTCCGGGTACCTGCAGAAAAAGTTATGGAACTTTTTCAAGCGTGGACCGATTTACAAAATTTTGTCAGCATTTAGGAGCGTAGAAGTTTCTCTGTCAGGGATAGCACTAGACCTTCAGTTTATGTATGATTTTTCACTGGATCTTATGCAAAAAAATTCCGTTTCAATTTTTAAATCCATTTCATTTTTTTCAACTTTTTTTATTTTAACACACACACCTTTGAGCCCGTATAATTCAAGAAAGTTTTTAGACTTGTTCACCAATCAAATTTATTTCGAATCGTGGTATGTATCAGTGGCGGATCTAGAGGGGTGGGCCCCTGCCGCTGCCCCCGTCCTCTCACCCCCACAGTATCTTTTTTCCTTTTAGGGCCTCGCCGGAAAGTTTTGATATTCGCTGCAGTAGCGTAGCCAGGATTTTGCTGAGGGGGGGGCCAGATATATATAAATATATATATATATATATATATATATATATATATATATATATATATATATATATATATATATATATATATATATATATATATATATATATATATATATATATATATATCAGGGATCGACCGGAGTTCCGGTTCCGGTTCCGGTACTTTTTGGCTCCGGTTCCGGTTCCGGTATTTTAAAAGTACCGGAACCGGAGCCGGAACCACTAATTCTCTGACAAAGGATTTTGCTTTTAATTTTGTGCTGTTCGTCCATAAAAATTTTCCGATAGGCCTCCAATTGACCCCAATCGGCCTAAAAATCAAAAATTTCTTCAGAATTTATTCTGGCGAACCTCTTGCGACACTGTAGTTAGTTTAGACTTCTTTAGTTTAGTCTTCTTATTGTTCTTTTTCATCAAAGCTCATGCGCCCAATATATTATGTACTGTACGCGTATACATCAAGCATACTTATATATACATATAAATTTATATATATACTAAATGAGTAGATTGTTATCGTTTGTGCTTTATTGTCCTAAAAGGGTTATTATAATATTATAGTATATGCTAGTATATACTAGTACTACATACAAATAGCTTCTGATTTTTTATTCTAGGATTCTTTCTCATTTTGCAATGCTTATTCTTTATCCACAATGCTAGGCTTCTGTGTCGAATTTCTTGTATTACTTCAACTGCCTGTTGCCAAATCGCCAATTTCATAGTGAATTCGCGGTCAATAATGCCAAAAAATTTCCGGCCTATGGAAACTCATCGACTCGCGGATGTGTATATATATAATTTTTTGTTTTGAGCCCCACTATCACTTTCGATTGCACTCTGGTCAGTGGTCAGAAAATAGCACTCTTTTTGAACGAAGTATGCTCAGGTGTGTGTTCTTTTTGGCCTCAAAATTCGGGAAAATTTTTGAGTGCATTTTAACGCATTTCAAAAAATTCTGTGTTCTTTTAAAAAGGGGTTGCGGGGATTTTTTGCGTAAAAACTGTCTATATTCAAAATCTGGGGACTGTTAGAAGGTGAACTGTTAGACGCCACTGATATATATATACACATATATTTTTTTGAGATCGTAGCTCATTGCCTTGATGACTATCTTTTTAGGACATTTTACGGATAAAAAATTAAGGTCGCGTAGCACCCCCCCCCGCCCCGTAGACAAAGTTCGAAAAATTTTTGGGTAAAAAGGCACGTTGGCCCCTCCCTCAATCTGATCCTGGCTACGCTACTGACCACTGCTATCGTAATTTTCTGTCATTACAGACTACAATAGTTTCTATATTTCATTTTTCACGTTTCATGCTTTCTTTATTTTTCATTATTTTCGTCGTCATTATTCACCGCCTTATTGTGTCACATGATATGTTTTTGATTTCTTTATTTCAGAATATTATTTATTAATTTATGTGCTATTTGCTATTGTTGTGCAACCTTTGCTGTTGCGAAGTCGTGGCTGTTTTATTGAGTCAGCCATGGCGACGCAACGGCACAGTTTAGCACTTCAAGCACGAGTGGATTTATATTAACGTTTGCTTGGTGTCATGTATTTTTAATCCTTCATTCATTCATTCATTCATCGTTCATTGTATATAAATTTGTACATACTACTTTTTTATTCATAAAGACGATAACAACCAGATTGAGAAAACTACTAATTCTGGAGATTCTTATCCTTAGGAGATCAATATAGACAGCATTATGCACAAACACTGTTTGCAAACATTGGTTGTCACACAGCTCTATTATCACCACAAAACTTTTCGTCTGATATCTTAAGGTACATACATATTCACAAATGCTTAATTCACTTTGTGTACAATAGTAGCGCAGGATTAACTTGATGCGTGTTTTTCCGCTTTATGATCTTTGATTGTAGGTCATCGTACTCTTCCCACAAGCCGTTAGGACGCAAACAAAATGCTGTGTAATGCCCAGATCCTTCGTTTTGAGGCGGCAGAAAATTTATGACTGCCCGAAGATAATGCAGCTCATTCCATGGCATGATGGATTGTGGAATTTTTTCCAAGGAAACTTGCTTCGGTAAGCTATAATTATGACCCGGATGACTACTTGATTTCACAGCGTCCGTAGGTTCTTCTGGCAAGCAGTACGGTTCAACGAGTGTATGTGCCCCAGAACCATATCGTACAGATACAATTCCATTGCAGTTTCCGCCGCATGGTGTATCCAAAACACCACTTTCAGTGTTTTGCTTAATAGATAGCTCGACCATTGCAGTATTTTGTTCAAGTACTGCACTAACTACAACGTGGTGAAAAGTTTTTTCATTTTTGTCGCATGATTCAACAGAACAATCCGTTACTTCTAAGCAACTAGGCATATTCTCCAATAAAGTTCGGGCAAGATCGTCCACCGTTGCGTCACAGTCAACCAATTGAACATTGTCTGAGAAGGGTTCAATACTAAACACTTCAGACAGAAGGCCGGCTCGAGTCGAATAGCTTGAGGTCAGACTTTGATATGGAAACTTTTCAATAAATTTCAAGAAAGGAATGTGCCTTGAAACAGGATTGAAAAAACTTCTCACGCCAGGACTATCCACGTATGCGCACGCAAACGATTGAACTAAAGCATCAAAGGCGCACGTGTTGGTTAGCTGTAGCAACCCATGACCAGCAACGTTGCTATATTTCAATTGGTTTGCATTTTTCAGCACTGGAACACTAGGTAAACCACCACCACCACGGCAATTGGAAACGCGATCTGTAGAAAATCCTGGTGCAGCCTCCATGTACGATAGCTTGCGCTTTTTTGCGGCAGTACCAAGACCCCGCCAATTTTCAATCTGACTTCCGTCTATCACAGCCTGTGCCTGACGCTGTGACGCATCTTCAGAATCAAGGCGCAGTTGATCAGATGCAAGAGTGGGAGCCACAGTAGTTGCATCTAATGTACGAGCAAATGCCAATTTTATCAAACCATCAATGGAGTTCAGGTGCAACTGTACAAATTCGTCGATTCGGATTGGCAATTGCTTATTCCGAAAGATCCTGTTTTTCACATTGTTGAAATAACTCTCAACTGAAGAGCTACTAGGGGCTACAGTGCCGTAACCAAATGCGGGTATCATAATTCCCGACCAAAACGGCAGCCATGCGCACAGTTGCTTTATGTTGGCTATAATTTCAGGCAGATAAAGGGCATTAATTACTGCACCTTCTGTGCTATTGGCAGCCTCCTTTTGACATACATTGTGAATTTGGTCCAGGTATTTCCTGAATGGGTTAGAAGGAGAATTCGGGATATCACAAAGGTCTTCACCTGGGATGTCGTCGAAATTTTCTGGCAAATTATCGCTCGATAACAGCACGTCCAGCCATTGCCGTTTGGTTTCCGCTACTGTTGCGAGGCCATCTGCTTTGCTGTTGCCTACCGTTGTTGCCAGCGCAACTACAAAGAGATTACGCAGCAAAGTTTCCACATCGGCAAGAGTTTCACATTTCACCAACCGAGCCATAGATCGCAAATAAAATTGTCTAACCAACGGTTGCTTATGGCTCAGAGCACGCCAACCAGAAATCGCCTTCATGAAGTGTGCAAAATCAACCCGAACAAAACAGTCCGGTAATTCTGACATAGAACCTAGCAGCGCCTGCCAGCATTTTTGCATGTAATCGTCAATGCTAGAGCATTGGGCAAAGGCTTGTATCATGCCACCAAGTAATGCATGAGACATATCGCTGACGCAAATTTTTGGAAACACTTTGCTGGATTTAACCCATTCTTTCAGCCAGTATGTGATGTGGTCAGTGGTGCCCACTTCCGACAACATTTGCATGACAGGCAATTGAAAACCAGCACCAGCGTACAAAACTCCCTGATACAAAAAAATGTTCCCACTTGAACTATTAGTGCGGCTTATTTTTCGGCACAATGAGCCAGTCGCATCAATTGTGAAAATGGAATTTGGCCGCTTAGATGCCTCACTAAAAGCAGCTGTTTGTGAGCTGGACCAATAAAATACATAAAAGGGATCATAACCGATCAATTTGATGCTACCTGTATATTCAGGAAGGTATTTAGCCACCCCTAGGGCTGTGATGGGATCATCATGAAGTCGTTTGTTCCGCATGTACTGTGTTTTTGCCTTGTGTAGCACCACAGAATTGGGTAGATGGCTTGGTTCAAGCTCTCCCAGCCGCATTTTTTCAGCAGCAAAATCTTGACGATACTTTGATGGCGCGATGTTACCTTCAGTAAGCAGAGCAGCAATCTGATCGCGCTGGGGCTGCTTCAGGGCAGACTTGAATTTTCCTGAATGTTTTTCAAATGTGTAGCCGTCGTACAAACACTCTATGATGACTGGATCAACGTCCTTGGGGTCTTCAGCCATTTTTAGTGTTACACGGCAATCACACTCTTGGCATTTCGCCTGCGCACAGAAAAAGGTTCCACTAGGGCAAATTTTGTGGTAAATGAAATTGAGGGAACAGGGTCGCCTAGTAGCTTCCCAAATGCGTTCTCGAAAAATGTTGTGCCAACCTTCGCGCAGCTTTAGCTCCAATCGGGAAACGATGCCAGGTCTTGAAGGTTCTGACCTGCGATAAACTCGCGCATCAGGGCACAAACGCTTCCACTCCGTGGAAGAAAGATGCAAATGCGAAATGTCCAGTTCGTCTGATTCAGGTGTTGTTTCTTCATCGGAGCTAACAGGAGGCTGGTCATTATATCCAGCATTAGCAACAGTTGCATTTGCAAAGCTTAACTGACGCGTGGCGAAAATATGGAGCGCCTTTGTCGTGTAACGAACACCATAGGTAACCCTCAAATCAAACGCCAAATTATCCCAAACAGAATCGGCAGCAGTTTTCAGTCGTTGATGTTCATCCACAAGATATTCCGACCATGCCGTCACCTCCTTGGCAAGGATTTCATTAGGAAGCAAGGGTTTTCTGCCAGGAGGCATGCTAACTGAAAGAACGAAGGAAACGCATTTGCATACGTTATGAAATAACGTGTATATATAACAGTGCACAAACATGCATTGTAACCAAATGTATATATGTATACATGTAAAACTGTATATATTTGGCTGACTTAAACATACTGAAGTGGGAAAAATGGTAGCACTTTTTAAGTTGACTGACGTCGACATATCGCAATACAAAATTAAATCCATTATTGATTGATGAAAATCAGCACAACACTGTGCCGACGCCCGACCACCACTTAACGTTAATACATAAGTGGTTGTGCAAGGCATCAGCAGAGCGTGTACCAAAGACAATAAATGCAGAGAATCCACATGTACATGTATGAGTGCTAAAACAAACAAATACAGAGTTAGATAAAAATACATAATGTATATACTTGAAGATAAACTGGAACTGGCACAGTTCAAAAGAAGAGCATCCCAGAAATGGAACAGAAGCGGTTTGTATAGACAAATCTGGCTTATTAATCGTTAGGCTTAGGAATGAACACTTGAAAACAAGCATCAGAATCTGCAATGAATTATGAAAAGGAACATGGTAAAAAACGAAAGAATATACATATGAAACTGAATGAATTATGTAAATATTTATTCAACACGACACTTACACGACAAGAATGAAACTTTTTAATGAAGACTATCTATGAAGTAGTGTAGTGAGTGAACGTAGAATTAGTTGTTATAAAATTAAACGACTAGGTTTGAATAATGACACCTGAATAACAGCATACATATTTCAGCAATCCCTAGTTAGAAAAAACAGCTCATTGGATTGTATTTAAAAAAGTGTCGCTATGAAAATACAGTTTCTTCAGCAAAGGTATTAAATTTGTTGTCTGCAAATTAATTTTTGCAAGTTTTAATCGCTGTAAATTTTTCAAATTCAAAGCATTCAATGCATATATAATGTGAATAACAATTTTATATATCTCAATTTAACGAGGAGTTTCACAAAAAATTTATACTTCAATACGGACCTGAACCCAAGCCTATTTATTCTTCCAAATTCCAAAGCTTGATTCTAAAAAAGTGGAACAGTGGAACAGAAACAGTGGAATGTTTATGAA
>JASANF010020378.1:0-30341 GCA_030248245.1 Trissonchulus sp. WLG1_4 | reverse complement strand
TAGGTGCAGATTCGGTTGGGGACCGAATGTATACCAGTAGGTTACATATAGCACAATGTAGAGCATATATGTATGAGGGCAGGATCAGGATGGGGGTGATCCTTCCCCAAAATCGAGGGCCGCGGGGAGGGTCTCCAAAATAAAATTAAATAAAAATGGCACTTTTTTTGAAAAAATTTATCAAAATTTGGCAAAATTTATATATATGATGTAGAGTGCATTCAGTTAATTTATACACACTGTTACCTGAAGCGTCAATTGCATGAACGAGTGCGCTAGCGCACGACTCAGTCAGTTAGCAGTTTTACAGAAAAACCAGCATGCGCGTAGCAGGCTTCAAGTCAACTTTTTCAGCGCCAACTGTAATCCGAAAAAATTCCCGATTCGGCGTTCAGCCGCGTCTCACCACCACAGCATCGACCAACGAGTGATCACACTTTGGAATTCAGAATATTCAGCTCGTCCAAATCCCACTTCAGCTTTAGTCGCACAATTTGATGCAACAGACGACGGCTAAAAGTAAAATATCTCCGTGATTAAAGCGGGCGGGGGAAAAACCCACCCCATTTTTTGGGGGAAAAACCCACCCCGGTTCCGGAACTTGGGTACGTGGTGCAGGTCTAAAAATTTGCCAGCGTATAGTACAGTCCCTATAGGCACTCGTATATAAAAGGGTTCTCGCTGGTATTTTTTATGAGTCAAAAATTTTGACCCCCCATTTTTGACCCGACATGGCTTCAAAGAAGGTGAAATTTGGAGTCTTCCAACTCAGCACTAAGAGATGCGCGCTCAAATGTAAAAACACTTTTACAGAGGACTATATATACCCTCCCTCTATTCATGCCTGCAGCGGCAGGTCCCTCCTTCTTTCGTACGAGGGGGGGCATGACCGAAATTAGACGGGGCAATAAAACCCATGTGGAGGAAAAACCCCACTTTTTAAAAATGGTCTGGTGATGTTGAAAAACCTAGTAGCTACTCCAAAAGACTCATGGTAGTGCAAAAAGACGTTTATTATTAAAACACAAATGCGCATGTCGCATACTGACACTTTCTCGATCAAATTCTGAAATACGCGCCTAATAGTCGGACTTTGTCATTTTGAGGTCCCTTCGGAGCGGAAAGTCACATTCAGTAATACTATTGGCAGTTTTTTGTATGTTTTTAATTATAACCTGTTAATTGCTCTTGTTTAGACGCCAAATAACCGAATAAAACTAAAATATGCCCGCCACGACCAGTCACATCGGCTTACGGTACCCTCCACGGAGGGTCGATGGCGTAAAAAGTAGCCACAAAGTGCAGATTTTGCATGCATTCGAAGCATAATCGCTACTTTATATTGTTTTTAACGTTTTTAGGCGAAATTAAGGTGTTTTATTTGCAAACCTGAAAATTCAAAATTTTATAATGGGCTACGAAGGCCAGTTTTCTACCTTGTGTACCTGAGGCCTCATAGCAAATCTGCGTGTAGTTTTGGCATCAGCGGCCTCTACTGCTCCAAAGACGTGTCATAGCGTTGAAAAACTACCGCTAACACACTTTTCGGGTGATTTATGGGGTGGGTTTTTTTCCCCACACGGGTTTTTTCCCCACATGGGTTTTTTCCCCAAATGGATTTTTCCCCCGGAAAGTTCTGGCTTCCCGCCAAAAAACTTTTCGGGTCGTCCTGTACTCCACATAAATCGGATCCATTAATGCTCGCGGCTGTTATAATGGCCATCTTTCGCCTAACTGTTGCACTAATAAAATGGATTCTAACTACTCATGTGTCTGAGTAATGAGTCTCGAAACCTCCGGGAAAAACCCTATGCGGGGAAAAAACCCAAACGCGGGGAAAAAATCCTATCACTTTTTCTGGTTGTTCTATTAGCAGTGTGTATAAACTCAATTTCATCGTAACTCTTAGGCTGCAGTATGGACCAAAAAACAGTTTCTCCGCAGGGTTGGCAGTCTCGGTCTCGGTCTCGGTCTCGGTCTCGTAAAAAACCCGAGACTAGGCTGGTCTCGGTCTCGGTCTCGGTCTCGGTCTCGGTAGGAAAACCGAGACCTGCCATAGGGTGGTCTCGGTATTTCAGATGAGACTTGAAGTTTTCAAAATTTTCCAACATCACAAAGATTTTTTTTGCAATTTAAGTTTCCAAATAGAATGCCAAGCATGAAATGGTCAAAACTGTCTGCTGCTGAAGAATGTTAGTTCACCGGCAAACTCTGGCTAACTTTGTATATCAAGCTAGATTTTATATTAAAGTTTGAGCTAAAATGGGTTGTCTGACTTGGCGATGTTGCATTTGTATGTGGAACCTTTTATATTAAACAGTAAAACTACTAACCATCAGTAAGTTATATACCTACCAAAATTTGCTGGCTTCTACGACTTTACTAATCTCGAATTGGGTGGCAGTTTAATTAAATTTTTTAAGCCCCAACCTCTCAACGCATGTCAAAATATTAAGTATCTGAAAAACCTAAGTACAATTAAATGCTTTTTGGGCTATGGGGTGGTTGGGGCATCAAACCTTCCCCCCACATAACTGTGTCAGCGTGAGAAACTTTTCCTGGTCCGTGATGATGTCTGCTATCAGAACTTCTGATAGTACATAGCACTACTGCACCAGCACGGACGATTCTACGCTGGCACCTGATATAGGCTGGAAAAGTGACAATATATGTATGCAATGCACTATAAAATGTGGTATACGAAGAAGTGTGCGAAACTTTTAAAAAATAACCAAAAGTTGACAAAATAGCGGGAAAATAATCCTATTCTCCGGTTGTCACTCACCTCCTCTCATGCATCCGGTCGTTCCAATGTTAAGTTTCACGCAGCTTCGCAAGTCATACACTCATACAACCTAACCTAATGGTCACTTTTTTGTACCTTAATAACTAATTTTTCACGTTTCAAAGTATCTCAAATTTTTAAAATTGAAAATTGAAAAAAAGGTCCCCCAAGGGCTGGTCTCGGTCTCGTAGGTCTCGTTTCGGTGGTCTCGGTTGCCTGGTCTCGGTCTCGGTCTCGGTCTCGGTCTCGGTTGCAAACCCGAGACTTGCCAACCCTGTTTCTCCGACACCCATGTGACTCACAATGATTTGTCAAAAGTCGACCCTTTTTGGCAGAAATGACTTCTGCCCAAATATGCATTTTTCCGTATTTAAAAGCATTAAAAACAGATTTTTGCGCTTATTACGTTAGAAACAGTGGACAAACACCGTCCGCATCTATCATTCTTGAATTTAAGCGGTACGCAGCAGCTAAAACCTAAATATTGCAAAATATGCCAAATTTTGGTGAAACATCACCAAACGGGTTTCGTAATGGGTGTCGGGATATGGGCCAAAACGACAAAAAACGACGTTTTGCGGCCAAATAAACGGTTTCGATGAAGTCTACGCATGTTTTTAGCCCAGATAAATTAACTTTTGTAGCAACAATGGGTGAGTTTCGACTTTCGCCAAAATTTGTCACCAAACAAAATAGGGTTTTTTCCCCGCAATAAGTTTTTTTTCCCACACACACTTTGAACAGTCACAGGTCAACCACAACGTTTTTCACTGTTTTTGAGCTTTAAAAGTATAGAGGAAAGGTAACTCTCTTGAAAAATGCAAAACGGCGTTCGCCAAAAGTGTTTTTGTGAAAAATTATGAGAAGTCAAAAATTTAGAAAATTTTGTCACTTTGAAATTTTTCAACATGCGAAATTCTGATATTTCATAAAAAAATGCTACAGGCCTCCGAACTGCACAAAAATTGGTGTGGTAAGTCAGTTTGGGATGCGCTTTTCACCTACATACTCAAAAAGGGCCCATGTCTAAAGGTTCAGCCAGGAAGCACTAGGGTTTTTTCCCCGCAAAACACGTAGGTGTTTTTTCCCCACACCACTATAAGAGATAGCAGAATGATACCGGTCCCAGCATTTAGAGCAAGATTAGGCCTACGACAGATTTTTTTGGTTTCCCGTGAAAACGTATATATAGTCTATGAGCTACATGACGAAATATAAAAATGCGGGTTTTTGCCTCGCCTGCTATAATTATTATTATTATATATACGTTAATTCAAGATTTGTAAATATATGTCGTTTGATATGGTTTTTATAGAACAGTGTTTCAGTGTGCCACTCAACATCTTAGCAGCCCCCAGAAAAAAATTTGGGGAATTTTTTGATTTTTAGGCCAAATATGGTCAATTGGAGACGTATCAGAAATTTTTTCCGGCCGGACCATAAAAACCAAAGGGGGCACCCTTGTGTAAAATTTCAGTCGGAAAAAATTTGGGGGGGGGGGTTTCCCCCCATTCCCCCCCCCCCCTGGCTACGCCCCTGTACATACATATATACAGGACTCTTTCTGGTGGAACACAACACAACAACTAACCGATCTCTGAATGTTCGCATGCCCAATTCTATCAACTTTTCGTTATCCAAATTTATTAACACTTGACCTGAAAAAACAAAAACATCTTAAAAAAACAATCAAAATAATGCACCTATGACACTCACTAGATCAAGAAAATAATTTGGAGATCGCTAGTCGCTACTGGACGAAATGTCAGAAGCGCGCTCCAGCCTGACCGGCCAGCCGAAGCGGGATGTCTAACCAAACAAAAAATTATCTAAAAAACAAACATACCGCTGACTTCATTGTCTAGAAATGAATCGCCATAAGTGTTGTAAATATTTGGAAGACGTTTAGCTAGCCAACGCTGAACATCGCTGATCTCCCAAAAATGAACTGGCTTAGCAGTGCCGCTTTTCAGCCTCATCAGTATAAGGTATATATTAAACTTCTAACAAACTAAAAAAAATAAATATATTCCACAAATTATGCCAAGCGCCTAATCTGATCTCCAGCTCACAAAATTGCTGTAGCATCTTTGGGTTAAATGCAGTTGGGGGGGGAATAGTGGACCTCTTTTTTTGAGTAGAGCACCTTGGGGGAAGCATTTTTGCTTCAAGAACCCCTATTTCATTTTCTGGATTTTTTGAGATATGACCCCCCGCAATCTGAACCCTCAGTGAGGGACGTTTTCGCAATTTTTTTCCGAAACCGAAGCCCTTGTTTATTCCGTTCTAATCGTGTCTAAATGGTGTCAGATTATTGTTTACAATTTTTTAGAATCAAAACAAAGGCTCTTTGACCGGGTTCCTGCCAAAAAATTGGCCAAATTCGCCAGAAACGTCCAATTTTTGACCAAATTCAAACTTGGCCTTGATTTAGGCTTGGGCTTAGGCTTAGGGCTTAGGCTTAGTATGGGGCTTAGGCTTAGGCTTAGTATCAGGCTTAGGCTTAGGCTTAGGTTCAGGCTTAGGCTTAGGCAATAAAAATCGAAATTTTAAGAAAAAATCCTGCCAGCTTAGCCTAGAGAATCCTGCCAACTAAGCCTAGACGATGCCTTAAAACATCATAACGCACTCAAAACTATCCAAAAACAAAGATTATATTTATAGCCATTTTTGGCTTCGAACTTTGGCCTACGTTCACTTCCGAAAACACTGAAAATGCAATTTTCAAGGGGTCATAGCTCAGAAAATCCAAATTTGTGGATAGGGGTTCTATTACAAAAAAAGCTTCCCTCAAGGTGCTCTACACCAAAAAATAGGTCCACTATTCCCCCCCCCCAACTGCACTTGATCCGCATCTTTTGACAAAAGTCAAAAGTGAAATTATTGGTGTTACAACCCTCAGGGGTACATTTTTCAAATAAAACAAAAGAAAAAAATTCAGGAAAAGTGACCATAAAACGAAAGAAAAATTAATAATGAAAAATGCAATTTGAACCCATTTTTAAAAATGTATTCTTTCAATTTTGGGATCACGTGCAGTTGGGGGGGGGGATAGTGGACTATTTTTGGTATTTTTTGGAGTAGAGCACCTCAAGGGAAGCATTTTTTGTAATCGAACCCCTATGAATAAACCCTATCCATAAATTTGTATTTTCTGCGCTATGACCCCTTGAAAATGGCATTTTCAGTGTTTTCGGAAGTTGTTTGTAGTTGTTTATAGTTTTGAGTGCGTTATGATGTTTTAAGGCATCGTCTAGGGCCTAGGCTCATCTGGCAGGATTCTCAAGGCTAAGCTGGCAGGATTTTTCCTGAAAATTCCGATTTTTTAGTACCTACGTCTGAGATTTTACTCTCCTTACAGCAAGGCTCCACACGTGTGAGTGTGCGTGTATGTTTTCAAAAACCATCTAATATCGGCTCAAGTTTGGATTCAGGCTTAGGCTTAGGCTTAGTCCCAGAGTTAATAACAAGCTTAGTTTGGGCTTAGGCTGAGCCTTAGGCTGGGATTCACAACCTAAAGGCCGATTCACACGCTGCGATTTTACTGCGATTTTGCCGCAGCGTTTTTGTCGCTGCGGCAAAACGCAGCTTGCCGCATGCAAAACGCAATGTCTGAACAGACGCAGCGTTTTTAGTGCGGAAAGCCTGCGACTTGATTTTACCGCAGCATTTTAAACGCCAGACTGCTATTCGACCTGCGATTTTATTGCGTTTTGTTGCTGCGGAGCTATTGGTTTTAATAATTTTCGTGGAGCAATTTGTCATTTTTTTGAAACATTAAAGACGCAGCAAACTGGCATGCGAGACGCAACGTTTGTTCAAACGCTGCGATTCGGGTGCGACACCCTGCGTCTTGCGTTTTGCGTCAAAATCGCAGCGGCAAAAACGCACCGTGTGAATCGGCCTTAACACTAACACTAAAGTTTGCCTTAAGGTGGCGCTCCTGGGGCCGTATTCTCAAAATTACCTGCAGGTAAAGTTAGGCTAGCTTTACCCACAGGTAAGGTGAAGGTAAAATCGTATTCTCAAAATTTTACCTAAGGGTAAAGTTAAACTTTCATTGCGGGTAAGGTTAAAGTTTAACTTTACCTGTGGGTAAGGTTAAAGTTTAACTGTGGGTAAAGTTAAAGTTTAACTTTACCTGTGGGTAAGGTTAAAGTTAAAAGTTAAACTGCGGGTAAGGTTAAAATTTAACTTTACCTGTGGGTAAGGTTAAAGTTTAACTGTGGGTAAAGTTAAAGTTTAACTTTACCTGTGGCTAAGGTTAAAGTTAAAAGTTAAACTGCGGGTAAGGTTAAAATTTAACTTTACCTGTGGGTGAGGTTAAAGTTTAACTGTGGGTAAAGTTAAAGTTTAACTTTACCTGTGGCTACGGTTAAAGTTTAACTTTACCTGTGGCTAAGGTTAAAGTTTAACTGTGGGTAAGGTTAAAGTTTAACTGTGGGTAAAGTTAAAGTTTAACTGTGGGTAAGATTAAAGTTTAACTGTGGGTAAAGTTAAAGTTTAACTGTGGGTAAGATTAAAGTTAAAGTTTACTGTGGTTACGGTTAAAATTGCAACTGTGGGGTAGGTAAATGTTTACTTCAACTGAGGCTGAAGGAAAAGTTTAAATTTAGCAATGGGTGAGGGTGAGCTTTTTTTACCAATTTTTAAAAATGTGTATAAAAATTTCCCGATATACGTCCACAATTGACCAAATTTGGCCTGAAAATTAAAAAATTTTCTGTAATTTTTTACTGAAGGTGGTCACCCCCAGGCCCCTGAAAGCAGCAACTCTGTAACTCGCTTTTCTTTCTTTCTTCCTTTCGCGACAGCAAATGCATGCGTGTATACTATCAGCGGCGTAGCCATGGGGGTTGGTGGGGGGCCAGGCCCATACCATTCTCCTCAGCGGTTTTGCCCCCCCCCCTCAGCGATTTGCCCCCCCCCCCCCTCGGATAAAAGTGTAGCACCCCGCCCCCCCCCCCCGGGAAAGTTTCGGACAAACAAGCACGTTGGCCGCTCCCTCAACTTGATCCTGGCTACGCTACTATATATTATCCCCCCCAAATGCTTTATAAATAAATCTTGCTTAGAGAACTATGCAGTGCACCAGCGATAGGGTGGGCTAATGAACAAAAAGTGGCGTAGCCAGGCGGGGCCGGGGGCCATGGTCCTGCCTCAGCGGTTTTGCCTCCCCCCTCACCGATTAAGTAACAAGGGGGGGCGCCCCTTATTTGGTCCGGAGCCCCCCATTTCAGATGGGTATGGGTTGCCCAATGCCCCCCCCCTCCATGGATGTATATAGTCATTGTAGATGTGGCGCCCCTGACGTTCCAGGGCTCTGTAACGGAGATGAGCACCGCACCTGAGGGCTTTATATCCCACCTTTGAATATACGCATCGTGTACAAACAGCAGATATATAATTTTTTGCACTATGCAGAAAGGGGAACACTATACATACATATGTATGTAAACTGGACGAACTTGTAGAAAACTGAGGCAAATACTTGAAAAACACACAAATGCCTAGTTTCAAACAAAATTTGCGCAAAATTTTACTATTACATACACATTTTAAAAAAAATTGATACAGCTCGCCATCACTTATAGCTAAATTTTAACTTTTCCTTCAGCCTCAGTCAGTTGAAGTAAACTTTTACGTCACCCACAGTTAAACTTTTGACCTCACCCATAGTCAAACCGTAGCCTTACCCGCAGTTAACTTTGAACTTTAACCTTACTCCCAGTTAAACTTTAACTTTAACCTTACCCGCCGTTAAACTTTAACTTTAACCTTACCCACAGTTGAACTTTAACTTTAACCTTACCCACAGTTAAACTTTAACTTTAACCTTACCCACAGGTAAAGTTAAACTTTAACCTTACCCACAGGTAAAGTTAAACTTTAACCTTACCCACAGTTTAACTTTAACCTTACCCACAGGTAAAGTTAAACTTTAACCTTACCCGCAGTTTAACTTTAACCTTACCCACAGTTTAACTTTAACCTTACCCACAGGTTAAGTTAAACTTTAACCTTACCCACAGGTAAAGTTAAACTTTAACCTTACCCACAGGTAAAGTTAAACTTTAACCTTACCCACAGGTAAAGTTAAACTTTAACCTTACCCACAGTTTAACTTTAACCTTACCCACAGGTAAAGTTAAACTTTAACCTTACCCACAGGTAAAGTTTAACCTTACCCACAGGTAAGGTTAAACTTTAACCTTACCCACAGTTTAACTTTAACTTTACCCCGTATTCTAAGAATTTACCTTTACCCTCTGGTAAACTTTAACTTTACCCTTACCCGCAGAAGTAACTTTACCTTCACCTTACCTGTGGGTAAAGTTAGCCTAACTTTACCTGCAGGTAATTTTGAGAATACGCCCCCTGAAATGTGACTTTTCAGAAAACGGCAGTTTGGGGCCAATTTTAGATACACAACGGCAAGCTGGTGTAAAAGTATGCCTAAATACAAAAAATGAAGTTGACTGATCCAAATTAGCATTCACTGTAGACCAAACGTGAGTGGAATTTCGGCTTGCGATTTATCGTCGCAAGTAGCTGTTGCACAATCAATAGCTCATTTTGCTCGCCTCAACGTGGTCGAGCGGTCGCAAAAAGTCATTTTTGATGAATATGATTGATATATCGAAAAACACTAAAATCGCGATTTTTGAAAAACATAAATTTGGCTAAATTTTTTAGATACTATCGATTTGCCAAAAATCAATTTTGCGACCGCTCGAAGATGACAAGGTGCATTTATGTGCCAAATTTTAACTTTTTTCGTTGAGCCATTTTTTTAAAATCGCAAGCCGAAAATTTGCGTTTGTATTCACACGCACTATATTTCTGTCTCATGCAAAAAAATATTGCGTTAGTTCACAAAAAAATTATACCACACTCAATAAAACACCAAAAATTTTTAATTATGTTTCAGTAAAACACAACTGCTAGTGTTTTTTAGCCGTTCAAATTCATTACATACGTGTAAATGCACTGGCTTTTGAAGGCATTTCCGTGAAAATCTATTTTTCTTGACGAAATTTGCTCAAAAATGTTCAAAAATTTTTGTATGTGATATGTACATCAAATTGAAGGAAATTCACTTCTGATCAACTTTTGTTCTTACGTTGCATGTTTATTTTTGCGCGTTTTCAAAATAATGGCCAAAACCCACATTTCAGGAGTGCCACCTTAAGGTGGTAGTAACGAATGTGCAGTGATTTTTAAATTTTTGAAAAAATTTAGTTGATTCAAACTGTATTTTTTGAAAATAAAGTCTGTAAAAAATTGATTCATATACACAAAATGGCCAATGAAGTTAGCGGGATCATGTGAAAAATTTTTAGGAGCAAGCCAAGCCAACAAGCCAAACTACACAACAGGAGAATGGAAATTGGTTTTGGCCCTTTTGGGGCGGGGGGGGGGAAAAGGAGTTGGCTGAAATTGATTTTTTACTTTTTTGTGGGTAGAGCGGAGGGGGGTGGTGTGGATTTTTGAAGCTCGTTTTGTTGTTGGGATTAGCGTTTTGTGGGTGGTTTTTTTTTAATATTCTGCCTTGTTGATGTTTTTTGTGGTGAGTGGGTGGCGATGGGATAAAGCGAATGGTCTACTTTGAGCGTGCATTGTTTGGTTGAAATATTTTAAGTAGAAGAGAGGGGTTTGTAGGAAAGAGGGGGGGGTAAGGTAATTTAGTGTTGGGGACGGGGATAAAAGGACGCTTGTACACCCCCTTAAGGGGGGCGCTCCGGGAATCGATTTGGGCCGTATTTTTTAAAAACAGCCAAAATGACCTATCATTCTTGAAAGAAAGTTGCCCAAAATACTATTTCTGATGTTTTGACGTGCATATCTCCATAGCAAAAAAATTGGAAAAATTTGGACAATTTACTGATTTTATTCGACTTTTAGACAAATTCAGCAAGTAAGCCAGTGCATCAACGCTTTTTGAGGTTTTGCAAACAGACGATACGTAGATTTTATTAGTCGTAATAAAAAATTAAAACAATTTTATTGCGTTCTGTGCAAAAAAATCGCACAAGAAACAATTTTTGGAAGCAGCAGACTCAAATATAAGCTGTGTGAATACAAAACCAATTTTTCGGCATTCGATTATAAAATGCTGGTAAAATATTTTTCTACAAAATTTTGCACAATTATAGCCTTAAGCTCTGCGCAGTTGAACATTTTTTTAGTTTTTTAAAATAAAGCTTACAACATTTTTTATATGAATTTTATTGCTCTGAGTTCGACTTCGAAAACACATAATGACATTTTTTATCCAAACCTGACATAAATGTTAAAAACCAAAATAATGTTCAACTAGAGAAGCACATAAGCTACATTTTGGTATATAAAGTGTGACTATACGCAAAGTATAAGCAGAGTTATCGTTTGCCGAAGATTCACTCACGTTTGGTGCTCTGGGAGTCACGTGACATGATCATGTGATTTTAAATTTTGCCTCCAGTGTTCTTTTGTGCCATAGTACATATATGTATAGTAAAGTTTAACATTTGCCAATTTTTTTGCCAATTTTCGATGTAACCCCGGAGCGCCCCCTTAAAAGTTAGTGAAACACTTAAATTTTAGCCTGAAACACTTAAAATGTTAGTGTTTTGAGCCAATTTTAAGTGTTTCACTAACTTTTTAGGGAAAAGTTAGTGTTAGTGTTAGGTTGCGAATTTCAGCCTTAAGGCCGATTCACACGGTGCGATTTTGCCGCTGCGATTTTGACGCAAAACGCAAGCCGCAGGGTGTCGCAAGCGAAACGCAGCGTCTGAACAAACGTTGCGTCTCGCAAACTGTTTTGCTGCGTCTTTACTGTTTTAAAAATATGACAAATAGCTTTGCTAATATTGTTGAAACCAACACGTCCGCAGTATCAAAACGCACTGAAATCGCAAACCGAATTGAAGTCTGGCGTTTAAAACGCTGCGGAAAAATCAAGACGCATGCATTCCGCATTGAAATCGCTGCGTCTGTTCAGACAGTGCGTTTTGCCGCAGCGGCGAAAACGCTGCGGCAAAATCGCAGTAAAATCGCAGCGTGTGAATCGGCCTTTAGGCTTAGTTTTGAAATTTTGAAATTTATATGTTTATATGATGAGCCTTGCTGTAACTAAAGCTACCTAAACCTAAACCTATAACACAGAAAAATTGTCTAGAAAAAAACTAGAAAAAAACCAGAAAAAAACTAGAAAAAATTATCTAGTTTTTTCCGGTTTTTTTCTACTTCTTCACTGTTCTTGAGCTATAGAAGTAGATAATAGAGGAAAGGTAACTTGTTTGAAAAATGCGAACGGCATTGGCCAAAACGTTTTTTGTGAAAAATTATGACAAATCAAATATTTGGAAAATTTTGTCACCTTGCAATTTTTCACATGCAAAATTTTGAAATTTCATAAAGAATGCTACAAGACTCAAAACTGCACAAGAATTGGTGAGGTAAGTCAGTTTCAGATGCGCTCTCCACAGGAAAAAATATTAGTACAAAAAATGTACAAAAAAAGTACAAAAAGTTACAAAAAAAGTACAAAAAATTTTGTACTTTTTTTGTACTATTTTTGTACTTTTTTTGCACTTTGGCCTGGCAAGTTTGTACTTTTTTTGTACTTTTTTTGTACATTTTTTGTACTTTTTTTGTACATTTTTTGTACTTTTTTTGTACTGTTTAGTGCAAGTTTGTACTTTTTTTGTACTATTTTTGTACTTTTTTTGTACTTTCCATTCAAATGTTTTGTACTCTTTTTGTACTTTTTTTGTAATATTTTTGTACTTTTTTTGTACTTTTATTTTTTGTTTCAGGACAAGAATTTCTGTAAAAATTTGATAGTAAATTCGTTAAATAGGCCTTAAAAGTTTAAAAAAGACGTTAAAATTTTCAGCGATTTTTGTACTTTTTTTGTACTATGTGAAAAAAGGTTAAAAAAGGGAAGAAATTAATTTTTAGTATATTAGGTGGTGAGGCGTGGAGAGGGTGCTCGGTGCCCCACGCGTCCCAACTCCTCAGACTGTTCACCGTGTCGACCCGGCGTGGGGACAGTCTGCGCCTCACCGATGTAAATTAAAAGAATACGACCGTTCAATAAATAATGAACTATATACACTTTGCATTGTAGTTTGAACTGATATGCAAATCAGTATAACTCTAATATGCAATTCAAGTTTTTACACAACGTATGACTCATCTGTGTCTACACGTAATGACTGTTAGTATGTATACACACCAATGTATAACACGTATTTTTGTACATATAACATTTACTGTCTTAAATACCAAAGTGAGTCATACATTGTAGGGTATTTTAATTAAGCAGTAAAGTCCAGAAGGTCAATATTACCTATATGTAGAGCACAAACTTCATTATACTTGTCTATACCTTTATTGTTAATTATTCTATTATGTGTGATGAATGTGTTTACACCTGTACAGAATGTAAAAATCTTTGTAACAAGTTTAGTTACGTTTATTATTTGAATACAGAGCTTTGCCGGTTATCTTATTAACTATGACAAAAATAATGCTATTCTATGTACATAGGTAGTAACACATTAGTTGAACAACTGGTAAAAGAGTAGTAAACCTGTATGTTCGTAGTACTAATGGTCTCTTCTATTTGTTATTGCCTTTGCGTTCTCCGAAAAGTCCAACCACCGATGTAAATTTGTCAGGGACGTTATACATATGCCGTGTAAATATTTCCTTTTATAATAAGCGTAGGCTGACGACCCCGGGCACTGATTTTTACGTCAGAAGTCGGAAAATGTTTGTCACGGGTAAGATGGTTACGAATAAGATTTAAGTAACTTCGTTGACGTCTGAAGTGGGGTTCATTGTGATTATCGCTAATAATAGGCTTTTGAGGAGGACTTGTTGATTTTCGCGCTTTATTAAGGTCTTGTAATTTCGTTCGATTGTTCCAAATAGTGTCTCGATCTTTCTGTCTTATAAAAGCCACTATAACCGCATTTTGGTCTTTCGTTGTATGACTTCGATGACATGCGGAAATATCAGATATAGTAGTAAGCGGATTATTGGAATTAGGCCAAATATGCTCATTAATAATCAACAATTTATGAGATTCTAATTGTTCGGCGGTTTCATTTTCAGGTTTCGATATGCCATAGAAGTACAGATTATTTCTTCGAGCGTGTTGACCTTCCTTGGAAATGTCGAAACGTAGTTCAGAAGTAGTCAGTCTTGTCTTACGCCCATCTTCATCGAACCGTTTTTCCAAATCCTTTATCATAGCTAGTAGTAATGGCTGAGTAGGAGGATTAGTCGTGAGCTCTGGGGTGTATCCTCCGTATTGTTCTTGGTTCTTTTGGCTGAAATAACATAAGATGGGTGTTGTAACTTTACAATAATGACTTTCTGACGTAATATCACGTAGCTTTATAGTATGATATCACTAATAACATGTAATATTTTTGCGTTACTGGCCAAAATTGTCTAATAGAATGACCCGCAAAGTGTCGCCTAATAGTATGACCCTCAAGGAGTCGCCTGATGGAATGACCCACAAGGGGTCGCCTGATAGAATGACCCACAAGGGGTCGCCTGATAGAATGACCCACAAGGGGTCGCCTGATAGAGTGACCCACAAGGGGTCGCCTGATAGAATGACCCACAATGGGTCGCCTGACATAATGACCCACAAGGGGTCGCCTGATAGAATGACCCACAAGGGGTCGCCTGATAGAATGACCCACAAGGGGTCGCCTGATAGAGTGACCCACAAGGAGTCTACTGATAGAATGACCCACAAGGAGTCGCCTGATAGTGTTACTCGCAAGGGTTGGCCTGATGCAATTATTTATTAACAGGAAGTTACGTACGGTGTGTTAATAATAATATGTATGCATTATAAATTGTTAATAAGAAATTTACTATATGTTTGCTTTTATTTATTAATATGTTTTAATATGTTTAATAATTGTGCAGCTAAATTACTATCAAAAGGGTAGCCTGACTTTTGATTTAAGTTATTGTGAACTTTGCGATTATTAGCAGAAGTCATCAGAACACGCTTTAAAAAGCGTTTAGAATATCCTTTGTGCAATAATTTCTGTAAAAATTTGGCGGTAACTAGTTCAAAATTGTAATAGTCTGAACAAATTTTAGCAAAACGTATCAATTGACCGACAACACATCCAACAATGCAATGTTGGGAAAGATTGCTATTAGGATCTGGAAGGTAATTTGCAGCAAAAGAAAAAGTTTTACGTTTATCAAAAATAGTAGTATTAAATTTACCAGAATTGATGTTTATGAAAATGTCAAGTATCTCTGCTGTATCGGAAAAAGTATTTACTTTATTTAGTTCTAAACTACATAGGAGGATAAATTAAGGTTAAAACTGATTCTATTTTTGTACTATATTTGTACTTTTTTTGTACATTTTTTGTACGTTTTTTGTACTTTATTTGTACATATTTTGTCCTTTTGTTTTTACGATCTGACATCATTCTGACTTTCCAACAAGGATAATGGAAGATACATAGAGGCTCTGTTGGAATATTTTTAGGCAAAATTTTACACGAGGGGCAAACCACATTCATACTCTCACAGCTATTAGAGATGCACCGAATAGGAAACTTCAATGATTACTGAATATACCATGAAACATCACCGAAACAGGTTTCGTAAGGAGGGTCGGGGTGCTGGCATATATATTTGGTGCGGAGCCCCCACATTTTGGTCGCCCCCCCCGCAACCCGAACTTTTTTCGCCTAAAAATAGTGTTTTATCGTTAAGTTGGTGCGCCCCCCGTTGGTCGCTGCCCCTCCATCTATGGAGCGGCTGCCCGACCCCCTCGCGCCCAACCTCCCCCCCATAATATTTTGCCTAAAAATATGCAGTGAGCCGAAACGGAAAAAACAACGTCAAATGTTTGGGTCAAATAAACGATTTGACTGAAGCCTACGCATGTTTTTACACCTAATTGGCCAGTTTTGTAACAACAATGGGTGAATTTAGTTAAAAATTGTCGTCAAACAAAATGAGAATTTTTCCCGCTATAGGGTTTTTTCCGCACAAACGATATGATGACAGCACTGGTAAACCAGGGCCAGGCACCTCTATGACGTCATAACGTACTCAAAAATATTCAAAAAGACAAAATATATATGTACAAATAAAACGTAAAAATGGGGTATCCCAAAAATGTTAATTTTTTGACAAACAACAACAAACCAACCATACTTGCAAATGCCCTGAAAATGCTATTTTTAACATACACACAACAAACAACATCAAAAATATGATAGTTGTTAATAATAATTTAAGTAAATAGGTACAAGTAATAAGTAAAAAAGTTAAACTAAATAATTTAAGGCCGTTCGCCGGGCAGAAACCACTTATATAGCAGTGACCAGTGTTACCACCGATGGACTGTGGGCTATAATAAGCTACATACATGATATTATATAAACATAGCGCACAGTCAAAAACAATTAAAAAAATGATACAAAAAAAGTACAAAAATAGTACATAAATAGTACAAAAAAAGTACAAAAATAGTACAAAAAAAGTACAAAAAAAGTACAAAAACGGTAAATCAAAATAAGTCAAAAACTCATTAATATATGGATCGCTAATCATTGAAAAGTTATGGAAACATATTAAAAGGTATGACACAAAGCAGAAAACTATTAGTACAAAAAAGTACAAAAAGAACCGAACTAACAAAAAACCATAAGTTAGTTTTATCAAACAGCAAATGTATCAGAGCGAAAAAAAGTACACTACGCTGATCTAAAAAGGCTACAGAATATATGATAGCGACGAAACTTCAAAAAAACCACTTTTCAAAAAGTACAAAAAAAGTACAAAAAAAGTACAAAAAAAGTACAAACCTACTTTTGTACTTTTTTTGTACTTTTTTTGTACTAACTTTTTTTCCTGTGACCTGACCTACATAGTCAAAAAGGGAATATGTTTAAAGATTCGACCAGGAAGCACTAGGGTTTTTCCCCTCAAATGGGTTTTTCCCGCACCACTATATATTGACTGATCCGATCGATGTATGTGGGCCACAGAAAAACCTGAAAACATGAAAATATTGTATTTTTGCACACAGGAAAACCAGAAATTTGAATTTTCTGTAAATTTTTTTCGGTTACAGATTTTTCAGATGTTTTTACCCTTTCCATTCAGAGACATTTTACAGACTTTCAGAGGAATTTCAGATAAATTTCAGAGAAATTCAGGGGAAATTCAGAGAATTTCACCCAGAATTCAGAGACTCTGAATTTTATTTGAAAAAACTGTCACTGGCTTTTCAGATAATTTTCAGATACTTTTTACACGAATTTCAGATAAAATTTAACTACATTTTACAGATGTGAAAAACATGTGAATTATCTCTGAAACTCCTGTAAGAAGTATCTGAAATTTATCTGAAAAGCCAGTAACATTTTTTCAGATAAAATTCAGAGTCTCTGAATTCTGGGTGAAATTCTCTGAATTTTCCCTGAACTTCTCTGAAATTTATCTGAAATTTGTCTGAAAGTCTGTAAAATGTCTCTGAATGGAAAGGGTAAAAAACATCTGAAAAATCTGTGACAGGTGAAATTTTGGTTTTTAACATTTATGTCAGGTTTGGATAAAAAATGTCATTATGTGTTTTCGAAGTCGAACTCTGGGCAATAAAATTCATATAAAAAATTTTCTAAGCTTTATTTTAAAAAAACTAAAAAATTGTTCAACTGCACAGAGCCTAAGGCTATAATTGTGCAGAATTTTGTAGAAAAATATATGTATTACCGGCATTTTATAATCAAATGCCGAAAAATTGGTTTTGTATTCACACTGCCTATATTTGAATCTGCTGCTTCTGAAAATGGTTTATTGTGCAATTTTTTTGCACAGAACGCAATAAAATTGTTTTCATTTTTCATTACGACTAATAAAATCTACGTATCGTCTGTTTGCAAAACCTCAAAAAGCGTTGATGCACTGGCTTACTTGCTGAATTTGTGTAAAAGTTGAATAAAATCTGTAAATTGTCCAATTTTTTTCAAATTTTTTGCTATGGAGATATGCACGTCAAAACATCAGAAATAGTATTTTGGGCAACTTTCCTTCAAGAATGATAGGTCATTTTGGCTGTTTTCAAAAAATACGGCCGAAATCCTTGATTCCCGGAGCGCCCCCTTAATGCAGCTACAATACAATCAGCAAAAATAAAATTATTGTTAGTCAACTACATTAGTAGGCTGTTAGTAGGTGCCATATACACTGTATAACAGTTCAAATGTTGAAATTACTGGTTCCAGCATAATAGGTAATTTAGCTTTAATGACTATTTGCCAATGATAATATAATACGTCTATGTTTAAAAGCTAGATGTACAAATTTTTCTAAATTAAAAAGAATTTCATCAGTGTTTGATCTTAATAATCTTATGGCATTTTCCTCCAGAGAAATTGAGTTACAGAAGTAAGGCAGCAGATATTGAGCTCTCAGTGTGTGAACAATAGAACATTTGGCCACGAAATGTATTTCGTCCTCCACGTCATTCGAGTCACAAAGCTTACATATACGTTCTTCACGAGGTATTCTATGGGTCTGTCTTCTATCCCACCTTCCTCTTTCAATTTCAAGATCATGCGATCGTAATCTTAATCTAGTTGACTATGTACGATACCATGGAACTTTTACACAGTTTAAGTATAATTCGGGTCCAAAGTTCTGCTTGTACTTTCGATACAAATGAAGACTTGGCAAGCACCTTATCTGATGTTTTCATGTATTGATAAAATTCATTTTTAGAGCATTTTTTATTTCTGCTATTGCTATATTTCCGTCAGTAATAACTTGAAACTTCCACATATCCGTTAAATTTAATGAGTTGATTAGCGCTAATAAACTTGTTAACCATGTTCTTATAAGGTTTCTCAATGTACAGCTGACAAAATGCGTAGTGTGCAAGTTTTCTGAGATCATCTGAAGGTAACTGCAGGATTTTGAACCAGTACTTGAAGAAACCACAAATTCTATTCACAAACATAGGAAAACGGGCCACTTCAACAGTCAGCATATACAGCTGGAGTCGGTGTTGTAATTTTGACTCCAAGAATATTTTTGAGGTATGCTACGTGAATTTTCTCGAGCTGATCCGCTTTATTATGATAATTTCGAAAACTTGATTCAGACTAAAGATTGGATCGGTTCCACTGGAACCAGTTGGAATCGGAACCGGAACCGGAACCGGAACCGAACCGGCAGCAATTTTGGAACCGGAATCGAAACTGGAACCGGAGCCGGCATGGTGCCTACTTGATCAGGAGCCTCCTTGATCATCAACGGTTTGTTACATTTCTGTCTGTGCATTTAAGTTTTGCTACCGAACCTGCAATGGTTTATACTTCACTTGCAGGTTAATTTTATGGTGCAGCTGTAACGGGGACGTTCGACTCAGTCCCCCTCTTAGTACCCTTATCGCTTTTCAAATTTATTATCGAAATTCTACACTACCTAACTTTTTAAATTCCCCTATCATTAATCTAAAAATTTATGGGTTTTTACAACTACTTATATTACCCCGCGTCCCTAGCGTAAGCTAACCCCCTTGCCTTTTGGTGGTAATAAACAACCCACCAAAAGGACCGCTTGCACCTACGGTAGCTTAACGAACATTCCTTTGAAACCGAATAGTTGCCTGCACCCCAAAATGGCACCCGCTCCTAGTCACCCAATGAGTTGGTGAATTTGTGAAGCTGAGAGAAGGTCGTGTTGTTGTGAAGTGGTGTGATTGTGTGAAGTAAAGTGAAGTGAGTGTTGTTGAGTTGTTGAGTTGTTTGAGTTGCACCTGAATTATTGACAAAACTGAGGCGAGCTGAACTGTATTGTGTATTGATTGGTATTGACAGTCTGTGTGGTTATTGCTTGTTATATTTGAAACAGTGAACCGTGGAGTCGAAATTCGTGTTGTGTGTTAACTATTGAATAGTGACCAGAAAGAGTAGACTAGGAACCTGTGACCTGGATTTCTGCGGCATAGAGGCATTGGCCTAGCCCCCATCTTGCATTCGCCCCTTGCGGCTTGCCTTTTCAGGCGTTTCCTCGATTCGACACTGTTCCTCGTAGTTAGGTAGTAGTAAAGTCACCCTTAACAGTCTGCACCCAACTACGTGATAGTTTAACCCTCTACGCAATAGCATTGACTATACCCCTAGTTATATCAACTTCTTTCTTTCTGGTTACATGGCATCCCTGGTAACCAACCCTATTTAACCTATTTTTTTAACCCATTTATTTGACTTTAATTTCGTTGTTTGTGATTTCTTATTAACTTGCACCAAATGTCTCAGAATCAAACTGATCAGACGGTACCTACAGAACGCGATATAAGGCACCTTCATATTCAGTTGCAAAGGCAGCACGAAGCAATTGAACAGCAGGCACAACAAATTCAGGCCCTCACCCAATCAGTAGGCACCCATCGCCCGTCACCCCCTCTCCTAAAGCTTAATAACGTTGAGCTCAAACTGTTCACCGGTGAAGGTGATGTAGACTTTCACCAATGGTTAGAAATATTTGAGCTAATTGCGACCAGTCTAAAGTGGTCCGACGAAACCAAGCTAGAACAACTCCCCGCAAATCTCCGCGAATTTGCCCTAGATCAATTCAAAACAATCCCTGTAGAACGACGCCAAACCTACCCCCAGCTACGGCGAGAACTACTTCAAATCCTACTCCCTGCTGAAAATCAGCGTATCAATGGTTATGTCCTCCAAGCCCGCACCAAGCAACCAAATGAAACTCTGGCACAATACAAACAAGACATTAAACGTCTTGGTCAATCTGCATACTCTGATTTTGCACCCGAAATTCAAGATCATTTCACCAAAGAGGCATTTATAGCTGGCCTCCCTGAAGAACTGAAAGAATATGTTCTAGAGAAAGAACCCAATTCCCTTCAAGAAGCATTCACCCTGGCCAAGAAACGTGAAGCACAGAGTTTTCTTGTTCACAACAAGGCACCCAAACTAAAAAGCGGCAACCCTGCTCAAGTAAACGTGACAGATACCCTAACCAGTATTCAGCAAACACTGAGCGAGCACCAAAAGGTTCTGTCAGAAATAAAGGCACCCACAACCTCTGTTGATACAGTGACAGACAGACTGGCAAAGGCTCTAGAAGTCGCTGTCATTAGTTCTGGACGACCCTCTAGAAACCATTCACCAGAATCTCGATCTCGTGATCGACGACGGCACCAAAATTTTGACCGATCCCCAACCCCATACCCAGTTCGAAACTATGCTAATCGTTCCCGATCTCCCTATAATTCTGATAGCTGGTGACATGACACTCACTACCCTACCCGTTATGATCGCAAACAATCCCCCCCAGGTTACGAAAACGCTATGAGCAACCTCGCTCATATTCGCGCTATGAGCCCTCTTGGCCTTCCCCGCGCTACGATCCCCCTAGGTCCCCATATGGCCACGAACGCACCGGTTCTCCTTTACGTTATGATGCACCTCGCAGTCCACCCCGTTATGTACGTTTTGAATGGTCGTCTCGCGGCGAGCCAATATGTGCTCGCTGTGGGAAAGAAGGCCACATTAGACCATTCTGTGGCCAGAGTCGGCAAGATTCATGGCGATCTCATACCCCACCACCTGCAAAAACCTTCGGGCACCACCGCGAGCAACAAGAACGAGAACAATCGTTCCCTAGGCACAAACAAAAAGACCATTCAGAACGACGCCAAGTCACCCCTGAAAATTATCGTAGCAGAGAAAGGACCCCGAATTGTGACCCGACACCCCACCGAGATCGTGCACCCAGTACCGACCGAAACAGGCACCCAGATAATCACCAACAGCGGTCTAGATCATCTAGCCAGCACCGAGTTCAAACAATAGATTGCAACCCTGATATTCACCCCTTTCATGACGTTACAGGACTGAATGAGCCCACTACTCAGACTGAATTTGACACCGACTTTTTGGCAATGTTTGACAATATGTCTATTGATAATGATGAAACCCCAATGTTCACCCCCTCTTGTCTCAATGCAATTACAGTCACTCCAGACAACCGTGAAACCCAACTCGTTGTGAAAGAGCTTTCAGGTGAATCCAACCCTTTGGCACCCCAGGAATTTTCCGGTTCCGCCTCAAGCACCAGTGAGTATGACAGCGCTTCTGATTTTTCACCCGCTCATAGTCACGCTACTTTCATAATCGAGAGTACTGAGCAACATGGCACCCTGCATCATGATACTGATTCTCACGACACAAAGTCACTCCCAAGTGACGACAATGATACCCTAACGATAGAGAATTCTTGTGAACCGCCCCTTATCCTCCGACGCAGCCCTAGAGTATCTAACCTGTCCCAATATTTTGCCGTCGAGGATGCAACGACTGAAATATCATTTTTGTCCTGTCTGATTCTGATAGCTCAATGCACCGGATTTGTACTATGCATCATTGTGTTTTGGCTCCTACTTCCAAAAGTGTCTGGACACTCTTTTCAAATCTGCCAGCAAACACCCGGAGGGCACCCTATTGCTGTACCAACCCAAATCAACTGCTTGGTGTGTTGTTTTGTTTTGTTGTTTGTTGTGTTTTTGTGGGGGGGGGGGTGTTGGTGTTGTTGGTGGGAGGGGGGGGGGGGCTGCCTGCGGGTGGGGTGGCCTGCCCCCCCTTGCCTCCCCCCCTTCCGGCTTGTTTTGTCTTTGTTCTTCCGTCTGCTCCTCTTGGTAGTGTCCCTCCCCCACCTCTGGTTGTTCCTCCTCCAATTTACTATACCCCTAGTCATATCCACTTCTTTCTTTCTGGTGAGCGCCTCTTTCCGCCCGCGTCCTTATGGGGGCTTGGCCGACGAGAAAACCAGACTAGTTGAGCCTTAGGTAGCTAAGATACGTCAGCCAACCGGACCCTACGGCTCGTCCGGGCTGCAAGATGCTCTACTAAATCCGACTAAAACTCGTCCTACGAAACCGCGTACGGGTCAACTGATGCTCTACACACCACTCTAGGACCCAGAAACAGCACCTCGCTCACATACACACCCAACAAAGCTGGTCATTACAAGTCGCAAACCTGAAATTACAAAGGTTTAATACAAAATAACAGTACAAAAACTGTAACAAAAACTGGCAAAAATAGTGCCAAACCACAGGAAAACAACCAAAAAGTACCAATATCAACTCACAACCCCTCCCGAACCTCCCGAATTTGGGTAAAAACCCCGCTAAAAACAATCACAGAAATGTCTAACAGCCTCTACAAACCCGACCTACTCACGCCCATGTCACCTCGAGACTGACTTGGCAGAACCACAGACATTACACAATAGAAAGAAAATAGATTGAGCGGTTGTGCAATATTTCACCTAATTTGCATATTCACAGATCTCAGCAGCCTGCGTATATACGCATGCACACGCGCATGTGCGTGCGCGTCTGTTGTCACGCACCGACTGTCAGTGCCCAGCAATGCAAGAATGCGGGCTGGGTAAGGCAACCGGCCTAAGGGGCCTTACAACCGCCCGGCCCTTAAAATTAGTGCTCGTCCTCGAGCATGGACCAATCTTGTGGTCCCAGAAGGGCATTTTTAGGGTACAACAGAATGTTAGCCAAAAAACCCGATTGCATTGCATAACCGCTGAATCTTGTTATCTAAATTGACTATAACATCGTATATCGGTTACAAAAATCACGAAATACAAAAAAAAACCCTAAGACAAAATACATATGACAACAATACAAGTACCCAGCTTGACAACGATACAAGAACAATCAATTTCACCAATGCTCACGTAATAGCGTCTCGGCTATATGCAACGAACAAAAAAATAATACCATAACATTTTAACAAAATCAACTAACAATAACAGCCACAGAATTAAACGCCTAGAATGTTCCTCATTAGGCAAAATAAATTCTTCTCGTTGACAAAATCAATACAGTTCGGCAAAATAAAGTTTGTCAATGGTGATGGGCAGCATCAAATTCCACAGTTAGGCTTGAGGAGGGCCCCCCTGCCGCTGACCCCGCGATCGTCTGATGAATCGCCGCACCTCTTCCAATAGCACACCACAAATGTTCGCCCCCCGCCAACCCTGAGCGACGTTCTCTGGAACCACCTGTCCCTTGGCAGCCGCCTCCCACCCCTGAAGGCCACGGGGAACCACCAGGGGACCCAGGTTAATCGCCCGATCATTTTCCGACCGCCCACAGCCCCAAAATCGATCGCCCGTTGCTTCAGCGAGGACTTCATCACCCGTATTATCCAGGAAATACCAAGCCCAGGCGTTTTGCGTGAACTTTTCAGTCATGAGGTCCAACATGAGCTGAATCGCTTGATTGGGATACCATTCCACGGAGTTGTAGGGGAATGCTCGGCGACCCATTCGCTTAATTTCAAACGCGTTCTGAAGCTGAAGGACAATCGCGGCCGTAAGTTCGTCCCCGAGCAGGCGGGATCGCAAATACTGATATGCCTGCTCGACGGACGAATATCTCTGGCCATCATAGACAAACGGCGTACGCGCAAAATTTGACAACAGCGATGGACTGCGAAAGGGGTGAATATGGGGACGACGCGTTGCGGAGAAGATGCCAGTCATTGGATGCCCACCATCGAATTCAATAATTGGCTCGGCTGCTCGGTAAGCACTGCCGTCGTATGCTGGATCGTCGAGCAGAACACTCGGACAAGCCAGATACACCGCCGTTCGAAGAGCTTGCCATTGCGTCGGTCCAGACCCAATCACTTCAATGGTGCAGCGTTCCTCTTCATTGGACTCGCAACTAGCTGGTGGCGCGATTGTGAGCGTCACTTGGACCGCGTCGTCGGTCCGATCGGCCACTGCTTCGAACCGCAACTCGAACTGCGATTGCGTCCACATGACGCTCTTCTTTACTGTGGCCGTCAATTGACGTATTTCTTGCGTAGCGATCTTATGGTTCTCACACGCTCGCGTCCACAGATCTGTCAGTAGCGTTATGACATCTTCTTTTGATAGTTCCGTGGCGGCTCCAAAAATTCTGGCGATCGACTTGCCAGTACGGCCAAGGATTTGCAGCGCTGCGTGTCCATACACGCCACGGGCGTCTTCCTCAAGGGGACAATCCTGCGATTTGCAACACAAGGTCGGCATTCGCCCCAAGCGTGGTGGAAACTTGGCCAAGTCAGGCTCTCGAAGCTGAGGACGCCCCCAACGGATGACCTTGATGCGGTCAGGAGCAAGACCGGGAGGCAACGGCCTATTTGCCGGTCTTTGCGGCCGGTCAGTCTTATCTGACGAATCGCTAAGCTCGCCTTCTGACCGCTCCGGTGGCTCGTCCGAAGCCTCGTCGACCACGATCATATCCTCTAGGTCACTTATCTGGGGTTCACAGGGCCTTTGCACTGCTTTTGGATCATCCTGCTGGCCTTGATTTTCGCGTTTGCTGCGTTTTTTGGCAATTCCCAGTTCTATGCCGCCCTTTCCCCGATCACGTGCTATATCCATTTCTGGCTGAAGACCAACATTTGGTTGCAATGGCTCTTCTGGTACCAAAATCTGGACCGGTCTCCTGCTCAGCTCATTGGCGTTTGGGTCGAGCATAGCCAAGTTCTGCTGGCCACCGGCATTTTGGCCATTCAATCCCGAGCCATGGGCTTCCGTGTCCCGATTGTTGACCTCAGCGGCTTGCCGCCGGTCAAATTCAGAACGAATTTCGCGGCACTCTCGTACAATCATGTCATCACTCGCGTGGCAGTTACGCAAGTGCTCATCCTTTAGAATATCGAAAAACAAAGGATGACGCCACATTTGTGCACGGGAAAGGCTCGGCCCGCATATGTCGCGCATTCGTCGAACCGCACGAGACAATCGGCGACGAGTTGGATTGACTCGATGACGTCTGCTAGTATAGCGGTTGTTTGTAGCCGAAGGAATCCGATGGTCACAATTGCGTTTGGCATAGACCATGTTGTAGAAATCACAATTAACAGCACCTGAAACACGAAAAAAGCGGTCGTAATGGTCAACAGAGACATGGACAGTGTCAATATCCCCCCTCTCAAGTGGACCAGTTTTCAAATACCCAACCGTTTTTCTCGGGCTGGGGCAGGGTTTTAAACGACTGACATTAACCACCTCATCCCGTCCCTCAAAACCTTCAGGTGTGATTTTTAGCAAAAAGTCGGAATAAATTTTTTGGACTTTGTAGGGACCTTTGAATTTTTCAGCTAGTTTTCGTGTTTGACCGGTAGGTAAAGGGAATTTACTACGGTCCAGGAAAACCAGGTCACCAACGTTAAATTGTATCAGTTTCTGCTTTTGGTCATAACGTCGTTTTTGTTGTTCATGAGCCTCCCGTAACGCCTTTTTCGACCATGCCCAAGCGTCACGTAACCGATCGATGAGTTCAACCAAATAGTCACTTAGCCCGCCGCAACTTTCCTTCCTCCGTCCTTGCTGAACAAGCGCCTCTAGAGGAAGCCGGGGCTCACGACCATACAACAAGAAGAACGGCGACTCATTCGTGGAATCTTGAGTTGAGCATCGATAACACCACAGCACATATGGCAACAAAACATCCCAATCGTTTTGATGCTTATTGACATATTTGCTCAAAACCTGGACAAAAGTTCGGTTTAACCTTTCGACCAAACCATCGGTTTGCGGATGAAATGCCGTGGTTCGGAGCTTTTTGAGACCCATAAGCCGTGCTAGTTCCGTTCTAAACTGAGGACTCTCAAAGCTACGGTGCTGATCCGTAAGAACTTCTCGCGGAACACCATGCCTCGTAAAGACCCCTTCAACCAAGACTCTGGATAGCGTTGCGGCCTGTTGGTCGGCGATAGGAAATGCCTCAACCCACCTAGTCAAATAGTCGCTCACTATCATGGCGTATCTGTTTCCGGATTTTGTTTTTGGCAAACTCAAGCAATCCAAAGCTATCCGGTCGAACGGTACCTCTACGTTATCCATCAATGTCTGCAAGGGCGCACCTCGCTGGGTTGGACCCTCGTTCCTCCGTAGACACGTATCGCACGATTTACAATATTGCTTTATATCTCGCGCCATCTCACTCCAAAAGTACCGAGTCCTAACTTTGTGGTAGGTCTTTTTAAATCCAAAATGACCCCCTCCAAACTTATCGTCGTGGCACTCTCTGAGGATATGCGGACGTAACTCTTGTGGAACAACAACTAGCTCGTAGGACCTATCGGCTTTACGAGGGCATTACGTCGCGCCTTTGGCAGCCCCCCCCCCGGCCGCCGAGGCGACCCCGCCCCGGGGCCGGGGCCGGGTGGGTTGGGTCTCGGCCCCCGCCCCCCCGCTTCAGCCCCTTATGCCACTTCTCGTTTCTTTGTTTTTCGCCATTGCCGTGTGGCTTTGGCCCCCGCTCCCCTCCGTCCTCTGGCTCGTTCCCCTTAGCTCTGCCCCCCTGTTGGGTCTGTTTTGTCCCTTTCTGGTTCCTGTGGCGTGTGGTCGGGGGGTTGGCCCGTCCTTTCCGCGCCGCGCCTGAAGTGGTAACCTCCCTATACTGTCCCCACCCCCCCCCCCCCCCCCCCCCCCCGCCCCCTTCCCCCTTGCTAGTTCCTCCGCCAGCGGTTGTTGTGTGTGTGGGGCGGGTGGTAGGTTGGGGTATGTATCTGTCCTCGGTTTGTTTGTCCACGGAAGGCTCCACTTGGGGCGTTTGCTAACTGGGGGGAGGGGTCGGTGCCCCCTTCTCCCCTTTCCCCCCTGGGCCCTTGGCTCCTCCTTCCTTGTTTTTCCTTGTTACTCCTTTTACCTGTTCCGGGGCCGTCTTGCTCTCCTTTCCCTCCTCTTCCTCCCCCCCGTCTTCCCCTCCGGTCCTTGCGCCCCTGCCCCGGCGGCCCGTCCCCCTCCCCTGGCCCTCGCCCCCTCCCCCCCCCCTGCCGGCCCCGTCTTGGGGGGGGTGGGGGTTTGGTGGCCAGGGCGCGAGAATGGGGCTTTGGCTTCCCATCCCGGGGGGTAAAAGGTGCCTCGTGGTGGGATTTGAGGGGGGGGGGGGGGGGGGTACCCTCCCCTGTTTTGCCCCGCCAGCGCAACTCCCGGTGCAGAACCAGCGGCTGTACGGTGAGCATCAACGTCTGGTTGTGTTACTCCACCTGAAGCATGTGCGCCGTCAACGTCACCTGGCATAACCGCCACAATCGGACGTTGCCAATCGCTTAGTTTGGTCAGCGCCACCTGCACGATTGCTTCCGTGCTCGAAAAGCTAATCGAATCAACATCAGTACCAGTTCCCTTCCCTACTGCGTCTCTTGGGCCATCATTGCGAAAATCTGCCGTGCAAGTCAAGTTTTTGGGAACTTCAATCTTGCCGGACTTTTCAGCTTCTGCGTTTGTCGTCTCAGGCTCTGGGTCAATAAGAATGCTAACCGGAGCCGACCCGTCTCTGTAAGAACTACCCCTTGAGAATTCTAGAGGTCCTCCACTCCCATTACCGCGAGGGGTAGAGTAGTGCGCTGGACCTGTATAAAACCCATCTGCCATACTCGTAGCATCTTCATCACGAACGTTACCTAAAGGTGAGATAGCTGACAAATTGGCTACGACCTCATCAGACACCATACCGTCATTGACCTGCGCCCCAGACACAGGGCTTCTCTCCTCAGCGGTCATTTTCAACGGACGCGTCTTCGGACTATCAGACCCAAGAATCATCGTGGCCGCAGACTCGGCAGTCGCATTGGAGTCTAAAGGGCCACTGTCATTCGGCGGACTAGAGGGTCCCGGACCTGTCGTGCTCTGAGTGAGTCCTTGAGCGAGATCCATCTGGGACTCAGGCACCACGGAATTTCTAAGGTCCTTCGGACACCCAACCGGCTGTGACGAAAGCGGTAAACCGAGTTCAAGCCTTCGGCGGCGAGTTAACATCCCTTGGTGTTCCATGGTTTTGGCAAAAAAAACGAATAAAACGACTTGTAATTTGAATGACACAGCGTTTTGGTAGTTTGGTGGTACGTATTAGCGGTCAAACGGACGAATTTTCAAACCACGCTCTGCTACCACTTTGAGCGCCTCTTTCCGCCCGCGTCCTTATGGGGGCTTGGCCGACGAGAAAACCAGACTAGTTGAGCCTTAGGTAGCTAAGATACGTCAGCCAACCGGACCCTACGGCTCGTCCGGGCTGCAAGATGCTCTACTAAATCCGACTAAAACTCGTCCTACGAAACCGCGTACGGGTCAACTGATGCTCTACACACCACTCTAGGACCCAGAAACAGCACCTCGCTCACATACACACCCAACAAAGCTGGTCATTACAAGTCGCAAACCTGAAATTACAAAGGTTTAATACAAAATAACAGTACAAAAACTGTAACAAAAACTGGCAAAAATAGTGCCAAACCACAGGAAAACAACCAAAAAGTACCAATATCAACTCACAACCCCTCCCGAACCTCCCGAATTTGGGTAAAAACCCCGCTAAAAACAATCACAGAAATGTCTAACAGCCTCTACAAACCCGACCTACTCACGCCCATGTCACCTCGAGACTGACTTGGCAGAACCACAGACATTACACAATAGAAAGAAAATAGATTGAGCGGTTGTGCAATATTTCACCTAATTTGCATATTCACAGATTTCAGCAGCCTGCGTATATACGCATGCACACGCGCATGTGCGTGCGCGTCTGTTGTCACGCACCGACTGTCAGTGCCCAGCAATGCAAGAATGCGGGCTGGGTAAGGCAACCGGCCTAAGGGGCCTTACACTGGTTACATGGCATCCCTGGTAACCAACCCTATTTAACCTATTTTTTTAACCCATTTATTTGACTTTAATTTAGTTGTTTGTGATTTCTTATTAACTTGCACCAAATGTCTCAGAATCAAACTGATCAGACGGTACCTACAGAACGCGATATAAGGCACCTTCATATTCAGTTGCAAAGGCAGCACGAAGCAATTGAACAGCAGGCACAACAAATTCAGGCCCTCACCCAATCAGTAGGCACCCATCGCCCGTCACCCCCTCTCCTAAAGCTTAATAACGTTGAGCTCAAACTGTTCACGGGTGAAGGTGATGTAGACTTTCACCAATGGTTAGAAATATTTGAGCTAATTGCGACCAGTCTAAAGTGGTCCGACGAAACCAAGCTAGAACAACTTCCCGCAAATCTCCTCGAATTTGCCCTAGATCAATTCAAAACAATCCCTGTAGAACGACGCCAAACCTACCCCCAGCTACGGGGTAGGGTGACTTAGGGTGACTTAGTCTTACTTAGCAATCCTACTCCCTGCTGAAAATCAGCGTATCAATGGTTATGTCCTCCAAGCTCGCACCAAGCAACCAAATGAAACTCTGGCACAATACAAACAAGACATTAAACGTCTTGGTCAATCTGCATACTCTGATTTTGCATACCCGTTCGTCAATGCTATTGCGTAGAGGATTAAACTATCACGTAGTTGGGTGCAGACTGTTAAGGGTGACTTTACTACTACCTAACTACAAGGAACAGTGTCGAATCGAGGAAACGCCTGAAAAGGCAAGCCGCAAGGGGCGAATGCAAGATGGGGGCTAGGCCAATGCCTCTATGCCGCAGAAATCCAGGTCGCAGGTT
>JASANF010020377.1:0-13245 GCA_030248245.1 Trissonchulus sp. WLG1_4 | reverse complement strand
CACCCACTTACGCATGCGACAGTGCAAAAACTTTTCAAAAAACGATAAAAAAATTTGAGCATTCGAACTTAAAAATGAGCATCGAATTTTAAAATTGAGCATAAATTGAGCATCGGCTGTTTTGAAAAAAAACCCCGATGTATATACGTATATATGTCAAGAAAGGGAGGGGGGACTCTTACCGAAATCATCAGAATGACCCATCAGAATGATTCGAATCGTCAGAATGATTCGAATCATCATCAGAATGACCAATCAGAATGATTCAAACCACCCATCTCTGGATCTGCAGACCAGCGCTCTACCGTTGAGCTACTGGGCCGATGATGAGCTGTCGTAAATCCCTTTGTACTCTATGGGGCCTATCTTACTTCACATCCCTCCCCTTCTAGTAAACTTCGGCCCGAAGTTTCCTTGGGCTGTGCACCGCTACTACAAGCTATGGGCAGCCCGGACCCGGAGTGGGGGAGTGCCGCCGGGAGCCGTCCCTATCATTCTCTAAAAGACCAGTGTCGCGAGGTCCCTCCCTAACCTCATTATCAGCGAACACTGCCAGGGACTGATAAGCTCACACTCCTAGCCGAGAGTCGGGACAAGGAGCGGCTCCACTGCTAAGCTACAACCGGCTATAGTTCCTCCATATACTCACCACTACTCTGCCCATGCCCATTCGCAGTCTAATGGGGTGCGACTAGTCACCCAACAGCCCGACGCTACCTCACTCAGATCACGACCAGGGGATTCGGAGTTCGGCATGGAAGCCTCGCCATGTCAAGAAAGGGAGGGGGGATTCTTACCGAAAGAACGACCGCATCATCATCAGAATGACATTCGAACCACCCATCTCTTTATCTGCAGACCAGCGCTCTACCGTTGAGCTACTGGGCCGATGATGAGCTGTCGTAAATCCTTTAAGTACTCTATGGGGCCTATTTTACTTCACACATATATTCAAGTTTTGAGTTTTTGCATGCCTGTTTTTTCATTAATTGTTGCTGATTTTATAAATGACATGTTTGACATAAAGGCATAGAAAATAATACAATTACACCGGTAACAAATAATCGATAGGCAAATAGCCCCACACAAGAACCAAAAAACAATCCCATTATGGCAGAGCATAAAGTGACACTGAGCCGATGGATTAGGTGTAAAATAGTCTGAAAAGTATCTGAAAAGTTGCAACACCCATCGGTGGCATGTGAATTTCATGTAAAAATTATCTGAAAAATCTGTTAAACAAAGCTAGCATAGTGTGCAACCTGTATAAAATCTAAACTTTATCTGAAAATTCTGTAAAATTTGTGTAAATATATAATATCTGAATTTTATCTGAAATTTCTGTAAAATTTGTGTAAATAATATCTGAAACTTATCTGAAATTGACCAGCAGAGACACAGCGTGTATGTTGAATAGCTGTAAATTTTATCTGAATTTTCTGTAAAACTGGGTAACTTTTATATCCTAATAATTGTACATAGGCTTATTTCACATAAAATTCAGATAAATTTCAGAGTTTCTGAATTCGGGGTGAATGGCTGTAAATTATATCTAAATTTTGGGTAAAATTCTGAAATTTTCTGTGAATTCCATCTGAATGGAAAAGGTAAATAATACCTATCTGAATTTTTTAACCCAAAATTCAGATATCATTTCCAGATAATTGAGATATTTTTGATATCCGCTTTCTTCCGGTGATTAAACTAGTCTTAACTTGCTCTCTTAATTCACTCTTAAAATTTTAGTGTTTTTAGATTGCTTTTAGACCATTTTAAGGGGCTCTTTTCTTCCGGTGAATCGTCAACTGAAAAAATCTTACAAAAGTTACGAAAAAATACAACATAAAAAACAACATTACACGAAATTTACAGAATCAGATAAAATTCACAGATCTGAAGAATATCTGAATTTTCTGTAACTGTTCAGATAAGTTTCAGATGAAATTTACAGATACAAATTTTATGTAAAAATGAGTGCTGGAAAGCGGAGCTTATGAAAATTCCGTAATTTTATCTGCAAATTTTAGCAATTTTCAGATAATTTGAGTGAGTGAAATTTCGGCTTGCGATTTCTCTTCGCAAGTAATTAGCCTTTGCGCAATCAATAGCTCATTTCGCTCGCATCAACGTGATCGAGCACTCGCAAAAAATGAAATTTGTGATGTAGGGGTGTTGCGGCCCGTTTACAAAAAAATAGGAAATAAAATAGAAATTTCCAAGAGAAAAATAGAAAAAAATAGGAATTTATGACCAAAAAATAGGAAAAAAATAGGAATTTATTGACTTTTTATTGAAATATTGTACTGCGTAACAGTAAATTGCTGTTTTTTTGTCAAAGCAGGATGCCTAAGCGTCAGTCAGTGGCGTAAAAAATTTCGGAAGCGAATGACTTTTTGATTTTTTTGAAATGTGTTAAAAAATGCACTTTTCAAAAAACGACACAGCATATTTCGTTCAAAACCAATGCTACTTTTTACTAGAGCTGCACCAAAAGTAAAATTGGAGCTCAAAACACCGAAAATTAAAAAACTCGTGGGCCGACAAGGGTCAAGAAGCCAGTGCGTAGGAAGACAGAAAAAAATTATGGAGGGAAACCCTTCGTTGGAAACGTGTTAAAAATGAAATTCTCTTGACTGCAAGTACCACACAGTGTACATATTTGTTAATTAGCACATTTAGTCCGAAAAATCTGGAAATTTCGAGACGATTCTTGACATTACAGACAATAAATTTACAAAAAATGTCATATTCACTATTTTTGCAGGCGGAAATTTTAATTTAATTTATTGATTAAAGTCGAAAGCAAGGTTTTCGGCTTTCAGCTTTTATCTGAATAATGAAAACAAAATGGGGATCGTCACATTAAACACTGTAGTACACAAGTAAATGCAGCATAAGGTACACTTATGTACACATGCATAGGCTTTGATGAAAGAAAATAGCAAATAGCCAAGCCACAAAGTATGTAGGGGTTTGGAGGCGGCAGTCCCCAGTAAAGAAAGATTTTTTCAATTGTAGGCCAAATTTGGCCAACTGGTGACGTATCGGAAATTTTTTATGGTCCAGGGTTTTTTGGGCAAAAACGGCTGACGATTTTGAAATTTTGCTCACCAAAATTTAAATTTTGCTCAAATTCTGCTCACCGCTCTGAAGGACCCGACCCGCCTTTAGTTTCTTATGGTCGACTGGAAAAAATTTCCGAGATGTCTCCAATCGACAAAATTTGGCCTAAAATTCAAAAATTTCTCCAACTTTTTTTCTGGGGGCTGTTCCGCACAAGGGTGCTAGCTCCCTTGGTCTTTTGTTGCTCGTCCCAAAAAATTTTCTGGAACGTCTCGAATAGTAATTTAAGTCGATAGTCGATGACGATTGTAGTCATTTTACGGTGCCCAATGTCATATTTTTTGTAGTATTTCCAGATTTGATAGCTGTTGTACCCTCGCGAGTTTACCAAATGTGTACTTTTCGGTGTTTTGAGATCCTGTCTCACTTCAAAAAAATAGTAGTTTGCCAACATGTTAGCAATAGTATTGCTAAAAGTGCAATAATTCCGTTTTTCTGCACCGGTATTCATAAAAGTGTAAGCTAGGCTTTTTATCTCGACTTTGACGAAGCCCGGCTTAAAATCTCGGCTTTTCGTATTCATAAAACCTAGCTCGGCTTTTTATCGAGGCTTTTTGGTATTCATAAAAGCTGGGATAAAAAGCCGGGCTTATGGTACTCATAAAAATCAAGCTCAGATTATAATCCCGGCTTGTACATTATTATCCCGACTTTTATAAATACCGGCCCTGCGTGCGTGTCTGGCGATAGCCAAGCATAAAACGTAAACTAGCAAATTAGCGATTTGCTCACCGATCTAAAATTTTGCTCACTGAAGTTAAATTCTGCTCACTGAAATTAAAATTTTGCTCAAATTTTTTTTGAAAAATCCCTGTTCTGGTCACACCTAAAAACCGAAGAGAGCGGTGAGCAGAATTTGAGTAAATTTTCAATTTCGGTGAACAAAATTCAAACTCGTGAGCATTTTGCCCCTGATTTTGTCCAAAAAACTCTGCTTCTATTGGAAATTTGAAAAAATAGGAAAAATAGGAATTTTTACCAAAAAATAGGAAAAAATAGGAGGGGGTCGAAAAAGTAGGAAAAAATAGGAAAAATAGGAGCCTCAACACCCCTGGATGAATCGGATTGATACATTGGGTTGTGGCGCTCCTGAAATGTGGGTTTTGGACAATACGAAAAAAATAAGCATGCATCGTAAGAACAAAAGTTGTTCAGAAGTGAATTTTTTCAATCTGATGTACATATCACATAAAAAAATTGAAAATTTTTGAGCAAATTTCAGCAAAAAAATTAAATTTTCACGGAAATGCCTTCACTAGCCAGTGCATTTACACGTATGTAATGAATTTGAAAGACTGAAATCACTACCAGCTGCGTTTTACATAAACATACTTTATTTTCGGTGTTCTATTGAGTGTGGTATAAGTTTTTTGTCAAGTAACGTAATATTTTTTGCATGAGATAGAAATATAGTGCGTGTGAATACAAACGCAAATTTTCGGCTTGCGATTTCAAAAAATTGGCTTATCGAATATACAGTACATTGCAAAAAAAGTTTCTAATTCGTTACTGGTAACGAACATTCGTTACCAGAAAAAGACGAAGCTTCGTCCAAAAGGACCAAGGTTTGTCCTAAAAGACGAAGCTCGGTCCAAAAAGACGAACGTTTGTCCAAAAAGACAAAGCTTTGTTACCAAAAAAAGACGAAGCTTCGTCCAAAAGGACCAAGGTTTGTCGTAAAAGACGAAGCTTGGTCAAAAAAGACGAACGTTTGTCCAAAAAGACAAAGATTCGTTACCAAAAAAAGACGAAGGTTTGTCCAAAAGGACCAAGTTTTGTCCTAAAAGACGAAGCTTGGTCCAAAAAGACGAACGTTTGTGCAAAAAGACAAAGCTTCGTTGCCAAAAAAAGACGAAGGTTTGTCCAAAAGGACCAAGTTTTGTCTTAAAAGACGAAGCTTGGTCCAAAAAGACGAACGTTTGTCCTAAAAGACAAAGATTAAATGTAATCTTGTAATGTAACATGTAATTAAAATTTGGCACATAAATGCACCTCGTTGTCGGTCGCAAAAGTTTGAGCAAATCGATAGTATTTTAGAAATGTAGTTAAATTTAAGTTTTTCGAAAATTGTGATTTTAGTGTTTTTCAACATATCAATCATATTCATCAAAAACGATATTTTGCGACCGCTCGATCACGTTTTGGCAAGCAAAATGAGATTGGTTGTGCAACAGCTAACTATCTGTGAAGAGAAATCGCAAGCCGAAATTCCACTCACATTTCGTCTACAGTAAATGCTAATTTGCATAGATCAACTTCATATTTTGTGTTTGGGCACACTTTTACACCAGCTTGCTATCGCACATCTAAAATTGGCTCCAGATTGCCGTTTTTATAAAGGTCATATTTCAGGAGCGCCACCTTAACCTTTTCATTCCAATTGTGACAAATACGTCCAGCCAATTTCTGGTCCATTTTTCCTGCTGTGTGTGAAAGAGCTCCTTATGTCTTTATGTGGCAAATGTGGCAAATGAATATATTTGGTCAAATTATGCACACAAAACACCGAAATCGCGATTTTGAAAAACATAAATTTGACTAATTTTTTTAAATACTAACGATTTGCTCAAAATCAAATTTTGCGACCGCTCGAGGACAACAAGGTGCTTTCATGTGACAAACTTTAGTTCTTTTTGTTGAGCCAATTTTTTGAAATCGCAAGCCAAAAATTTGCGTTTGTATTCATACGCACTACGTTTTGGTCTCATGCGGAAAATATTGGCCCGAATTCACATACTAAGAGTTATTCACATACTAACGCTAAGCGTTTGCTAAGTGTTAGCGCTTAATTTGTACTAAACTGTTATTCACAAAATAAACGCTTAAAAATTAGTGTTATACTAAACTTAGCGTTTAGCAACTTTTGTGCTTAGTTTTGGCTTTGGCTTGGAGTGCGCTCCCTGCTTGATGTGGATCCGGAATTCGTTACTTATCGGCATATCCATTTGGTATTTATAAATCCGATTGTAGATTTATTTAAATTACTATTTCTTATTAATGATATATATTTTCCCTCACCATTTTCCTTTTAAAAAAGTTTTCCCCCCGGGGGTTCCCTTAAAAACCGAAATTTGCCCTTCATGTTTCAGGGGGCATATCGTGAAAAATATAAATTTTCAAATAGAAGTTCTTGAAGAAAAATTACTTCGATTAAGATGCTCTACTCAAAAATGTAAAAAAACAAATTTGGACAACAAAGTGCATTTTTTATTTTTGGCGATTAAACGAGCAAAATGGATCTAATTGGTCGGAAAATGTCACTAATATATCCTAAATTGCATGCCCTTCCTTCCCATGGCGACCAAGAACCTCCCCCACTCTCCATACACCTTCCCCACCCCATCCACTAACTAAGCGCTTAGCGCTTAGGGAGCTCCCGAGGTCCCTAAACTTAAGCGCTTAGTTCTAAGCTAAACACTAAATTTTAAGTATGTGAATACAAAATTGAAACGCTAAGTTAAGCGTTAGTGTTTGCTAAGCGCTTAAATAAGCACTAAGTATGTGAATAACACTTAGCGCTTATAAGCGCTAACACTTAAGGCCGATTCACACGGTGCGTTTTTGTCGCTGCGATTTTGACGCAAAACGCAAGCCGCAGGGTGTCGCAAGTGAAACGCACCGTCTGAACAAACTTTGCGGCCGCAGTGCGTCTCGCATGCCTATTTCCTGCGTCTTTACTGTTTCAAGAAAATGACAAATTTCTCCGCGAAATTTGTTTATGCCAACAAGTCCGCGGCATCAAAACGCAATGAAATCGCAGGTCGAATAGCAGTCTGGCGTTTGAAACGCTGCGGCAAAATCAAGACGCAAGCATTCCGCACTGAAAACACTGCGTCCGTTCAGACATTGGGTTTTGCGTGCGGCAAGCTGCGTTTTGCCGCAGCGGCAAAAACGCTGCGGCAGAATCGCAGGAAAATCGCAGCGTGTGAATCGGCCTTTAGTGTAAACACTAAAGGCCGATTCACACGGTGCATTTTTGCCGCTGCGATTTTGACGCAAAACGCAAGCCGCAGGGTGTCGCAAGCGAAACGCACCGTCTGAACAAGCTTTGCGGCCTTAGTGCGTCTCGCAGGTCAGTTTGATGCGTCTTCACTGTTTCAAAAAAATGCCAAAGTGCTAAGCAAAAATTGTTTAAACCAACACAAACGTAGCATCAAAACGCAATGAAATCGCAGGTCGAATTGCAGTCTGGCGTTTAAGGGGGTAATGTCGCGAAAGCAGTCGATTTTGCGCGACTATAAAACTTTTTCAGTGAAAGATAGGTCATTGTTATTTATATATTCTAAAAATATGTTTCAAGGCAAATATTTTTGCCAAGTTTCAGCAAAATTGATGCAGCATACAGTTAGCAGTGAAGCCGCAAAGTCGGAAAAATGACGTTTTGAAAACCTATTCACATTTGATATTTTCGTCACAATTAAAAAACTTTCTGTTTGAATTCTTTACACAGACTAAAAGCACATATGTTCTAGTTTATGCACACAAAATTTAGTGCAAATTGTTTCAGTGGTTTCGGAGTAATACCTGTTTGAACTGTGAAATTGTGCGTAAACTGTGAAGTACTCACAGCAATAATGATAAATTGTGAAAAATTTAGACACTTATTTTAAAATCAAAAGAAAAACGAACCTTCATTTTTTATTTTTCTTATTTGTTGGAAAAAACTGTGCGTCAAAACATTACATGTACTTCACAAGCTGGCCAATCTGATATCTGCCTCGATTTTTTGAACTTTTATGTCTCTATTGTGTGATGTCTGGCTCACAAATGGTGATTGGTTCAAAATATTGGTAGATATTGGTAGTCTGGTGTCTGGCAGTATTTATTTGATACCATATGGCACTTCACTAGTTTCTCAGTGAGCGTACAATTTCAAAGCAAAAAGCTCTCGTTTTGCAACCTATGAGCAAAACTGGTTTGGCGACACTACCACCTTAAAACGCAGCGGCAAATTCAAGACGCAGGCATTTCGCACTAAAAACGCTGCGTCTGTTCAAACATTGCGTTTTGCTAGCGGCAAGCTGCGTTTTGCCGCAGCGGCAAAAACGCTGCGGCAAAATCGCAGTAAAATCGCAGCGTGTGAATCGGCCTTAAGTTTAAGCGTTAGTGTTAGTATGTGAATACGGGCCATTGAGTTAGTTTAAAAATATTAAAAAATTATAGCACACTCAATAAAACACCAAAAATTTTAAGTGTGTTTCAGTAAAACACAGCTGCTAGAGTTTTTCATCCTTTCAAATTCATTACATACGTGTAAATGCTCTGGCTTGTGAATGAATTTCTGTGAATATCAGTTTTTCTTGCTGAAATTTGCTCAAAAATTTTCAAATTTTTTTATGTGATATGTACATCAAATTTAGGTAAATTTATGTTTTTCGGAAATCACGATTTTAGTGTTTCTCAATACATAAATTATATTAGAAGAAAATAGGTCGTAAGCAAGCCAAGCTACGTTTTATTTGATTTTTGTTTTTCGTAGATTTCAAAACTAAAACGTTTTTTAAATTTTGGGTGCTTTTTTGTTTGAAATATGAACTAAGCAAGTTGTACACCTGCACCGTATACACCCCTGAGCTTCGTAATGTTTTTGGAGTCATGGTTTAGATTATTATTCCGCTGCTGGCGCTATCGAAATGACCAAGAAAAAGAAGCACAAGGCTCCCAAAGACAAGTCGCGTACGCAGACAATACCAACGCATGCGGGGGGTAAGTTATGTACCATAACTTTATATTATCCAGTTAATTCATAAATTGACGTGCCAGAATGACAATTCAGCAAGCCAAAGCTTTCGCGCGACTATGCGCGACTATAGGTAGATTATGCTGTGGTGCGTTGGCAAGGTCGGCTTTCTCCCTTTGGGTTTCTACCCCTCCTATGGTTCGGTGTCGTAAACAACTTTCACTGAATGAAATTTCAATTTGAGGATAAGTGATGCCTGAGAATGACTGTGACTTGTCTAAATTTTTGGCTAGATAAAAGAAGCATACTGGAGTTTTCTTTCATTCTTTTCGTATTCTGCCATTCTTATTTCTACAAAAATTTGATAATGTTTTATTGTTCTCATCTGAATTTTCTTGATATAACTATGCGACTATATATATATATATGTGAAGCTCTCGTGAAATTCTATCAATGTTAGTTCTGTGAATGGTAAAATTATATACATGTCCGCAACTCCGCAGTCTGCAGCACTGTACGCTTGCAGATGCAACAGGCGTATTGGAGTGTCCTCACGTCAGTCGATGCGTGCAGCTTGCTGCCGTCAAAAAGCGTCTGCGACATCGCGAAGTCGGTTTGTGTGAGGTCAGTCATTTTTTGCAGTGTTCTGTATTGTTGTAAAACTGAAAAGTATTCCTTAACGACTCCCCCCCTTCATGTCCCTTTCGGGGTGGTTTAGACGAGAACCCGCTCAGGCAACTTTGTATTCTGCCCATTGCGCTAACGCAACTTTGTATTCTGCCCATTCCTTAACGACTCACAATTAGTATTTTATACAATGTTATGTCATAACATTGGGTAATTCAGGCTATCCTCAGTCAGTCATCCGCCATTAGTGGTGTATTTTCACCCGCTATTCGTTCCCAACCTGGTCAAGTCAAAGTTATAGCTAAGATCATGAATAAACTTCAATTTTGGCAACATTTGACCGTTTCGCTATCTTACTAAAAGTATATATATATATTTATATTTTAGAATTTTTTCACGAATTAGATTTAATTTTGTTAAAACTTGACCGTTTCTATGTGACTAATAAGTATATTATTTATTTATTTATTTTATAATATTTTACAATTTGTATTTTAGAATTGTTCACGACAAGCTTCCGAATATAATCTTCGAATCAGCTCCGAATGTGCCGACCAAACGTCCGTTTCTGTGGAGATTGCCTGGCTTTGCTTGTGCTGCGGTCATCAAGTCAGAGTCATTTTTGTTTTTCACCCCGCCCCAAAAAACTTCTGCTAATCCCCCCACGGCCCCACACACCGGTTAGTCATTAATCGGTTGTCATTTCTAGCAAAATATTTTAGAAATTACAGTGCGCCCACTCCCCATTGACGCCCACTCCTTGTCCCCCCCGTTTTTTAGCTGCTAATGTGTGGTCATTTGGTGTAAGATGTGGTCAAACATAGTGTTTTTAAATTAAAAAATGTTATATTTTTATATTTTATATATATATATTTATTTTATGCGTATCAGTAGCGAATCTAGATTGGGCGGTAGGCGGTGCAGTCGCCTCACCTTGTATCTAATTTTGCCATAGTGACATTGTACACAAGGATTTTCAACATTTCAAAAGTTTTTGCAGCCATCCAACCGCCCCAGAAAAAAAACAAAATTCATCCTGGCTTCACCACTGATATACGTAAGTATTACGTATGTATATATCTGAATTTTTTTTAAATTAAAAAATACTCGTATCGTTAGCTTTTAATTTCATATAGTTATACTTTGTAAAAAAGTAGTTCATTTTTTCAGGGATGTGGACGTAACTCTGAGAAAAAACACGCCCTGCACCATTTTCAGTCTCCCAAGTCCGGACCGAAACACGCTCTTGTTTATAGTTTGGACTCTGGACAAATTTGGTATGCAATTACTAATTTTAAAAAATAAGTATAAAATCAAAATAAAATCTTATATGGAAGTATATGCATATATGACATTAAAATTAGTGATTCGAAATTCGAATATCGAAGGTGGTAGGGCTTGCATATTTCGTGGTATATAAGTGGGGGCACATTTTTTGTGTTTTTTGCTGTGTTTTTGCACACGTTTCTTATGTGTTTTTTACTGTGTTTTTGCACGCGTTTTCTTATTAAACACATATATACTTGCTGATAAGAGCACACAAAATAGCACAGGGTGAATTTTGAAAAAACTTCTGGGTGGAGGCATAGATGCACATAGGGGGGTAGGGGGGTATCCACCCCCCCCCCTGAGGGGGGTCGGCACCCCCCCTCAGACATCCGGCACCCCCCCTTAACCTCCCACCTCCCCTCTGATGGCCAAGAAAGTGCCTCAAAAATGCGTAAAAAGCTGAAAAATTGAAAAAATTTTCGCCTGTGGCGAAAGAAGTATATACCCCAAAAATGAGTTGAAAATAGAAAAATTCTGAAAAGTTTTCGGTTGTCGCCGAAAAATGGCCAAAACTTTGGAACACCCCCCCTTCCGCCAGGGGTTGGGCACCCCCCCCCCCTCGCCGATTCACCCCGTGCATCTCTGGGTGGAGGTATATACGACCTTCGGCTTTTGAGGGTGAAATCACTTTTGTTTTTTATTTTTTTACTTTTTTCACTTTTTTTCAATCTTTAGGTGCTACGAGTGCGACCGGGACGTGGTCGCAAGTCCGAGTGGTCGCCTGCGAGAATGTCTGGATCACATTCAGCAGCGGTTGCAGCCAGTCAGTCAGCCCAGAAAGCCTGCCGACGCCAGTGAGTTTGGTTTGATTGGCTAGACTCTGGGGCTCATTGTTTTTTACAGATTCAATGGTAGGACCAGAAAATGTAACATGGTTTAGAATTTGGGAGGCCGCTTTCTACGGTTTTTTGTGACATTTTCGAAAAAAGTTTCGTTTCTATTAGCTTTTGGTCAGATTTTAGGGACCTTTCCCCCCAGGCTCTCGATTTTAATGAGCAGTGGTCAGTGGATCCATTCTTCTATCCGTGGAATGGAGTAATTTCAGTTACAAATTTAGCATATGCTATTTCGGATAAACGAGGTGAAATATCTCAGTAGCTAATTTAACTCAGAGTTCATTTCTAGAGTGTGACCAAAAAATGCTGGACCCTTAGACTTAGACAAGAAGAAACATGCGATTTACTCACGAAACGAACGAGTTGCTAGCATCAGGAGTATATATATACGGCGAGTAGTCAGGAAAATCACGCCACCTGTTTTGTGTCAGGGTTCTGCAATAATTTCTGGTCAGAGTCTAGATTACTCCGAATGGATATTTTGTCATGCTTTCGCGTGAGCAGTTGAGGCTGGTCAGTCTGACTTTAAACAGTGCAAGTCCTGCCGCTTATTGCATGAATGGAACTTTATGAATGGGCTATTATTCATGAATTAATTTGAAACCGAGTCCATTTTAGTGAAGCTAATAGTTTGGCTATAATATTTTAGCTCCCCCAATAATTGCCAGCCCTGTTCCAGTGTCCGCAGTGAAATCTAGTGCGCGTGTAAAGTCTGCTATTAGTCCAGCTTCTACTAGGGTAAAAGTGAGTTTCAAAATTATATTCTTACTCTGGGTTTTTTTCGCTGGTAAATTTTCGCAATTTTGCGAAAAGCTTGAAATTTTTTTCGCAAAATCAAATTCTTTTCAGCAGACTTGCTTATTTGTTACGTAATGCTGTAGACTTTGCATTTAAATGTTAATAAAACAGTATTCCGCCTATACCAGATGAAGACTGACGCAATTTTTACTCTTTTTGGCGAAAAAACAACGATTTTGACATTTTTATTCAAATTTACGGAGCCGTCCTGAAAATTTTGTGTAATTTTTCACAATCGATGCTCAGCCGTAAAGTAATTTCAGAAGACCCTGCCAATGACCAAGTTAGGCCTGAAAATGCTAACATTTTGAAATGTTTCTTAATTATGTCACCTCCGACCCCTATTATACTGTCTATTAGTGTTACATGTAGTCGGTGTGATGATACATGATAGAAAATCTGTCCCATTTACAGTCACTAGAAACATCAAGCCACAAAGTTGCACGAGTCCGGGCCTAAGGGATCACAAAAAGTCGGAGATTTCAATTTTTAGGACAAATTTGGTCAATTGGGGCCGAATCGGAAATGCTTTCCGACTAAACCACAAAAATCAGCGCATTGACCTTATATACGAGTTCACCTCCACTGCGTCAAAATTTTTTAGCAATTTTGCGAAAAGGTTTCTGGCATATTTTTAGTGGGGGGGGGGGCGCCCCCCCCCCCCCATTTGGTCCGGGGCCCCCCCATTTTTGTTGCGCCCCCCCCCATTTTGAGCCCCCCCATTTCAGATGGGGTGCCCCCCCATAGCCCGAAATTTTTTTCCGAAAGGACGTTTTAGCGACTTTTTAGCAGTAGCGATGCCGCCTTGGTATGGTTTTCGGGTCCTTTTTCGTTAAACTTGGTATCAGTGTA
>JASANF010020373.1:0-72773 GCA_030248245.1 Trissonchulus sp. WLG1_4 | reverse complement strand
GCCAGTAAGCCAAGAGTAGTCGGATCCTAGAGCAGCGTTTCATCGTTAGTTTTATCGATTTAAGGAGGTAGTGTCGCGAAAGCAGTCGATTTTGCATGGTTGTGAAACTTGTTCAGTGGAATGTTAGAAATGGCTTTTTCCATATTTTCGAAATATATGTCAAGGTAAAATTTTTTTTAAAAATTTAAAAATTTAAAGTTAAATTTAAAAAAAATTAAAGTTTCAGCGAAATTGGTGCAGCATACAGTTTGCACTGAAGTCACAAAGTCGGAAAAGTGACGCTTTGAAAATCTATTCACATTCGATAATTTCGTCACAATAATTAATCATTTGTTTACACAGACTAAAAGCACATATGTTGTAGTTTATGCACACAAAAATTAGTGCTAACTACTTCAGCGGCTGTGAAAACTCGTTTGAACTGTGAAATTTTACGTAAACTGTGTAGTACTCACAGCAATGATGATAAATTGTGAAAAATCTGGACGCTTATTTTAAAATAAAAAAACGAACCTTCATTTTTCTTTGTTCTTGACCTTTCTAATAGTGATCGGCTCAAAATATTGGTAGATATGAGTTGTCTAGTGTCTGGCAGTAATTATTTGACACCATACAGCATTGAACTAGTATCTCAGTGAACTTACAATTTCAAAGCAAAAAGCTCTCTTTTTCCAACCTATAAGCAAAACTGCTTTGGCGACACTGCTTTAAATCATTTCGCCGGTTATACATATTTAATTACAGAATTTTTACTTCTGAAGCCGAAAAATTGTAAAAACTAGGTGAGAAAAATGCCCTACGGGACGCTAATAGCATAATAGGCCGATAGGGTACCTAACTGCTCGCTCGTTCTCTAGTTTTTAACGTGTCTGAAGCCAAAAAATGACCTGCTAAAAGTATGGGAACTAGACCGTTTGGACTGAGCAATAGGCCGCTTGCTGCGCCCTATTATTGCGGGAACCATCGGATCTGAGTCAAAAGTCAGGTTCATGCATGTCCGTAAAAGCTGTTCGTGTCCGTGGAAATTGGTGTAAAAGTTGCTCCACAGAATCTGCTAAAAAGTTTTAATGGTAATGTGTACGTCGTGCGTATGCAGAAAATGTTTACCTGATTTAACGTTCAACGTATAACTGACTGATTTGAAATTTGCGTTTTCATACGTTAACTATACGTAGCACGACAAGCGACTATATCCGAGAATGGATGGGTCAGCCTCTCCAGGCCAATTCTTTGCGCGAACCCCTGTTACCTTTCTACATAAAAGTGTACCCATTTACCGACCCCGTGTGGGTACACTGCTAGTGGGTGGGATTCGAACTGCCAACCTTCTGGTTAACGGGTTAAGTCAAACGCCCTAACCACTCGGCTCCGAGGCCCCATAGGCAGACGTACTCTCCGCAAAAGTATCACTTAAGCTGATTACGAACACCAGCAACTGCAAACTGTTCCGCACTATTGTAAGCTAGCTTTAACCGTCAAGGCTCTAGACTTTCAGAAACTATCGGGAACTTATACTCCATTTGTTGAAAGAACTCAAGTGACGTTGTTTACATTTATCCTGAACCTGAAGCTACTAACACAACCGTGGTTCCCGCAATAATAGGGCGCAGCAAGCGGCCTATTGCTCAGTCCAAACGGTCTAGTTCCCATACTTTTAGCAGGTCATTTTTTGGCTTCAGACACGTTAAAAACTAGAGAACGAGCGAGCAGTTAGGTACCCTATCGGCCTATTATGCTATTAGCGTCCCGTAGGGCATTTTTCTCACCTATTACTCACACTTTATGTGCGTCCACTTCTGATAATTTTGTTAATACAAGCCTGCGGGTTGAGAAGATAACAGCGCAGCAGTTTTAAAGCCACCCTGTGGGTGACGTATTCAAGTTTATAACGTGATATCAAGAGTACATAATAGGGAACAGTATGACACTCTTCCCTATCCTAGCTAATCGGCCCGGACGATGCTCCGGCCGAAATAGCGCTTTTACGCCTTGATTCAGGGCGACATGTCTTGAATTCAGGGGGGAACCCCCCCTCAAATCCGGGAAGTGTCTTGATTTCAGGGGGGGGGGTACCCCCCTCGTTTCAGCACACTGCCAGCGCAAATTCGGTGGTGTCTTGATTTCAGGGGGGGGTACCCCCCCCTCGTTTCAGCACACTGCCAGCATGAACTCTGTGGTGAGCTGGTAACGTGCTGAAACGAGGGGGGTACCCCCCCCAAGACACCACCGAATTTGCGCTGGCAGTGTGCTGAAACGAGGGGGGTACCCCCCTAAATCAACCTTCCCCGGGGGGGCCCCCTGAAATCAAGACTCTTTGGGGGTCCCCCCCCCCTGAAATCAAGGCGTAAAAGGGCTATTTCGGCCGGAGCATCGTCCGGGCCGATTAGCTAGGATAGGGAAGAGTGTCATACTCTTCCCTATTATGTACTCTTGGTGATATTTACTGAATTAAATTATTATTTATTAATAATTAAGTCAATTTTCTACTCGACAGGTTTACTGGTGGATTCCTATCTCGTTTTCAAATGAGTGAGCGTGCTAAATTTCTGTCAAAACCTAGTTGAATAATTAAAGTTGTTGCTAAGAATAGTCAAAACCATTTAAAAGAATGTAGTTTACGGACAAATCTAGAGCTTAGCCTAATATTCTTTATTTTTTCAGACAGTGCGGAAGTGTCTGAAAGTGAGTCATCAGATTCTCTGGAGGATGAAGAATTGTCAGAAGATCTGATCGACCAACACAACTTGACATTTTCTAATGCTGATTTACAATCGCAAGATAATGAAGTAAGCTTTTATGGACTTGAAAACTTTTGCGCCCGACTCTTTTTCTGTTCCAGACAGTCGACACATACTTACATTTTCGTTTGTCCGTTGTGCCCACAAATTTTCGTAAATTCACGATACGCCACGTGTTTTTTACATCAGGATGTGGTTTAATTATTTTGTAAGTTTTCTGGCTGAGCGTATGTACGGCTGTAAGTATGAATAGACCCTAATAATTACATATATAATAGTAATTCTTAGGGTCGATTCAGGGTTATAGCCGTATGCTTATATTATTACAGCTCTTAATGCTTTTAGCACATAGGTGTAATTTTCCATTTGAAAACTCGTAGATAAGGTCGATTATGGATCAAAACTAGCAGTTTCAGGAGCCAACAAGCGACAATCAGCAGCTTTCCGCGAATCCCAGTGCAGATCTGAGACACAGCCGAGCCGGGAGTCACGTGTCCAGCGGCAGCCAGCAGTCAGCCAATCAGACGTCGGATGGAACCAGCTCAGAGGAAGAGGAACTAAGCGATGAAGAACTAGAACAACTGGAGCGTACACTACAACGGGGCCAAATGGTGACCACGGAAGAGGCAGCACACCTGTTGGCGAGCTGGAAACGAAAGCGAAATGCATCTCGGGATCAGCTGGCTATTCAGGGTAGGGGGCCAGGGGTTAAGTCTGAAGTGGTGTTTTAGAAGCATATTATATGGAAGCAATTATACGGATTTAGCCGTGAGTGATAATTTGATTTTGAATGAGGCAGAATAGATAGAATTTGCATGAATTTGTTGTTTTTACGAATAGCAGCTTTAGAGTGCGTTTTGCCTACATGTGCGTTTAGATGCTTGCAATTTTATAAACAAGATAATATGTTTTTGGCTCATATTATAAATTTAGAAGTTTATACTAAAATTCAGTGTGACTTTGAAACGTTTTATTGTTTAGACGCTGCCGACGACGAAGCCATCACGTGGACTAATGATGATAATGGAGGCGGAGGAAATAGTAGCTCAGAGTCGGACTCAGCTGCGGAATCTGAGTCAGATAATGACGACGATACTTTCACGAAGCCTAGCGAAGTGACGCAAAATGGAGAGTCTAGCAAGCCGAGTGAAGTGACGAAATTAGTCACGACAAAAATGATTGCCGTCGTCCCGCCAAGTCCGTTGCGACAGGAGCTGGAAAAGACGCGAGAAGAGGCCAGACAACGGGCTAGGCTGAAAAGTGACGCGGAACTGGGACTAGAGGAAGCAGCACTCAGCACTCCAGGACTGACGCGTCCGCATGGAATACCCAGATACTGCAGTGACGAGGTGGCCATCAGCGAGAGTCCGGCAGATGACGCCGCTGCCTTCCCGATAATGCGATCCCGCTCTGAGCATGAGCTGGCCAGTGGGACGCAAAAGGCCGACCGACCTAGGCCGAAATCAATCTTGTCCAAATTCTTCAATCTCCACCTGAATGGCAGCAATAACAGCACACCAGAAAAGCCAACCAGCCCGCCGGAAGAAGGAGGGGTCTCACCGCAGCTGGTCACGTGTGAGTCGGCCAAGGAAACTAGTCTTTTGGGCAAAATTGGCCGGAAATACAAGGAGAGAAAACGCTCAAGCGCCTCGCCAAGAGGTAGCAGTCAAAGTAGCTCAAAGGAAAGCTCACCTGCTCCTGCGCAGCAGATTAACTTAGCTCAGGAATCGAAAGCGAAAAGTCCAGCCAACACTGTGTGGTATGATCAAGAGAAAATGGCGCCTAGAGCCAGTGGTGAGAAATTTTATTAGAAAAAATGATAATCTTACGATTAATATTAATTTTTAAAAAAATGCCAAGAATTAACTTGTTGCGCACCACTTAGAGGCGGCGTATTGATCTGGTTTAATTGACTGAAAAATACTGCCAGAAAGGACCTGTATAGTGTATAACTGGATGAAAATAACAATTTTGAGTTATGCTGTTAAAGCTATTTTATCACTAAAGTTCATTCAGACCTTGCTTAATGTTTAAATCGAGTTTGTGGTGTAAATGAAAGTACTCAAAAATGCATTGGTTGTTTCAGTGGATGAACTGGAAGATTTTGATGACGGTGGCAAATCCCCAATGTCTTATCGGGGAACCGTCGTTACAAGTCCAGCTTATGCTGACGTGAGTTTTGACAATTCAAAATGCAATAAATAAACTTTCAAAGGACAGGCTGAATTAGATAGAATTTCAGAGTTTGCTTATAATTTGTGCTGTATGGTGGTGGTGGAATAAAGTAGGTGATTTGTTGATTTGCTGCCATAATTGTATAGACAAGACAAACCGCTGTTCATCAATACTTAACAGTTTACTTTCGATTGATTTAATACATTAGGTTAGTTTATCCTGTTTCGTTGTTTGTTATCAACTAGTCCACAAAAGGATATAAATGAGATGAGTTTGGCGTATCTTATCGTATCGTATCTTTGGCGTTATCTCAAGGGTTGAGAATCGTGAAAGGGAATAAGGGATAAAGTGGAGAGTCTCACAGAGAAACGCAGCAGTCTGACAGCAGTGCGTCTTAACATAATATTATTGTCTACAATTGTGGCTTCGTACAATTTCTTTATTCACTGCATATACCCATATAGCTAACGTCCGACAAATAGACAGACAGGATGGGATATTTCATGTCGGATTCCTTTTACTCTATTAACCCATAAATATCATGTTTTCAGTCCAACCCATCGGTCAGTGCCGTGGACTCGCCCAGCACTCCGTCAGACGAGAAACTGAGCGAGCGTGACATCAAACGGGTGGAGAAGGCCGTGGCCCGGATTATGCGGCAGCAGGAGATGCGCTTCAGACGACAGGCCGGCGAGATACAGAGACGACTGCAGGAGATGGAGGTGAAGCGACTGGACATCGACAGACGTGGCTGGATGGTGGAAGAACAGCTGAGAAAAGGTCTGTGGGTAGCCTTCGTGGGCTGGGTCAAAGAAATATGCGTCATTGACACGCAGTTTAAGCTTCTTGGCTGACATTTTGCCTTGGATTTGGGATTGAAGTTTGTATCTGAAGCATACATGTATGAGGGGGGGATGGGGGGGAACCTCCCCCCCAAATCGAGGACCCGGGGGGAGGGTCCCCAAAATTTAGAAAAATGGCACTTTTTTGGCCAAATTTTTACAAAATTTTGCAAAATTTAGGGTATTTTTGGTTGATCTGGGGGGGAGGGTCCCCAAAATTTGGCTGGAGAGGCCCCCCCAAAATTTTTACCCCGTTACATGTCTGAAGCAAAATATTAAATTTTAGAATCTTTACTACATACTTATGGGGAGTGAAATTAAATAACACAACACTCTTTAGTACATAATTGCGAATGCATTCATAACACTTTTATTAAAAGTGTGTTATGCAGAGAAGCTGCGAGCTGATTGGCTTTATATCTGTTTGTAAGAAAACTAGACAGTATGCCGATTTCGACTAGCGCATCTGCCTGCGCTACATCAATGGCATTCTATAAGAGTAAGACACGTTTATGTGCTCTTGCTAAAACATATTATTATTATTGTATTGTAAAATCTGCAGTTTTTCATTTTTAGTGTACTTCATTACAGTTTATCCTTACCTTATTATATTTATACCTTACCGTATCCTCTGTAATCTTTGGAAAAGCTAGTTTGATGATTTCAGATCCCCGAAGAAAAGACCTGTTGCAAAATTGGCTCAGCTTGGTGAATGAAAAGAATGCTGTGATTCGATGCGAATCTGATTTGAATATAAAGTATTGTTATTTTTCAGGTGTTAATTTTCAATAGCAAAATGTTTATTCATTTTCAAAAATACAATGCAAATAGACAGTTTTCTATCACCACCTTTCACTTTCTTTTGCAAGCCCTCTGAAGGCTTGTGTAGACTGTCGGTTCTTCCTGCCTATTTTAAGTTATTGTGTAAAATCTCTTGCGTGTCACAACAATGTCTTCAGACTAGCTGTTTACAAGATTGTAATCTGTTCGGTATTTATTATCACTGCATGTCCAGTGCAATTTTTTTGAGCGTGTCACGTGATCACGTGTAACGTCAGCGTGATATAATTTTGTTCCTGAAATTAAACCAATCCAAAAACGTTTGGTTATTTGATCTATCGTCGGAACGTTAGAACGCACTAGCCACAAGCAACAGCGATGACAAAAATATACCTAAATTTTTTAATACGTCTTTTCAGCATCCGCGAGCTGGAGCTGGAGGAGCGTCATACGCGGCTGCAGCAGCGACTGAGGCCGAGACTGGGGATGCTGGGCAGCGGACGAAAGAGCACCAGGGAAATTGACGAGGAGAAACAGATCTTGTCGGAGATGCTGGAGGTGGTGGCTCAGCGAGATCTCCTGGTCACCCAGTCTGAACAGGAACGACTCAGGTTGGCTGGCCACGGGATGGAAGTCATTAAAGTGGATACGTTTAGAACTTTACGTGATGGATGATTGTTTTCAGTGAAAGCTGAAACAGCGATAGGATCGCACATTAATTGGTAGTGGAAAACTGGCACTGATCGGCTAAAATCTGACCAAAAAATGTAACACTCAGACTTCAGACAAAACAAGACGCTATTTCATTACGAAAAGAACAATAATTTTAGCCATCAAGAATACAGTGAGGCAGGCGGTGCCAAAACCACGCCACCGCCCACCTGTTTTCTCATAATGTTCAACATTTTTTCCTGCCGCCACCTCAGTGGCGGCAGGACTTTACATTACTTTTCGTTTTTTAATTACATGTGTGCATTGTTCTGCATCAAAATACGGTTAAAGTATCGGGTTATATAGTAAGCATGGGGCTTTGTTAACTTTGAATAGAAAAATTGAAATGTTTTGATTTAAGTTTTGAAATGTTTTGACTTACTTTGATGAGTTCTTTTTTGCCGAAAAGTGCCCATCCGAGGAGGGGGGGGACAACGACGTTTTTTCCACTAATAATTTTTTGATCGTTCCGTTTTGTATTTATAATTTTTAACAAATTAAGGTACGACGTTCGAGAACTAAACAGATAATGATAAATTAATTAGAATAATTAATACGTTGCAAGTGAAAACCTAGCCCCCTCATTCTCTAAATCGGCATTGCATAAGTAAGTGTAAGATAGGGCCGTTACAGTATTTAAAGGGTTTTACGAAAGCTCAGCATTGGCCCAGTAGCTCAACTGGTACAGTGCTGGTCTGCAAATCCAGTGATTGGTGGTTCGGATCCCCGTAGGGTTATTCCGATGAAGATGCTTTCTTCTTCCAGTAAGAACCCCCTTGCTGTCTTGTAAGAACCCCCTTGCTGTCTTGTAAGAATCCCCTTGCTGTCTTGACATGACGAGGCGTACCAGAACTAATTAATTAATTACAAATTAGATATAATAATTAATAAATTGCAAGTTTAGAGTGTGAACGTAGTAGCCCTCTCCTCTAAAGCGGCATTGTATAAGTAAGTGGGAACTGGGAAGTAACATAGGCCCCTTAGAGTACTTGAAGGGATTTACGAAAGCTCAGCGTGCCCAGTAGCTCAACTGGTAGAGCACTGGTCAGCAAATCCTGAGATGGGTGGTTCGAATCCCAATTGGGTCATTTCGATGAAAATGCTCCCTTTCTTCCAGTAAGAACCCCCTTGCTGTCTTGACATGGCAAGACGTTCGAGAACTAATCAAATAATTATAAATTAAATAGAATCATAAATACGTTGCGAGTTTAGTTAGAGTGTAAACCTAGCCGCTTCATTCTCTAAGGCGGCATTGCATAAGTAAGTGTGAAGTAAGATAGGCCCCTTAGAGTACTTGAAGCGATTTACGAAAACTCAGCATGCCCAGTAGCTCAAATGGTACAGCAATTGTCTGCAAATCCAGAGACGGGTGGTTCGAATCCCAATTGAGTTCCGATGAAGATGCTGTCTTTCTTCCAGTAAAAACCATTTGCTGTCTTGGCATGGCTAGGTTATTTTTTTTCTATTTAAAATATCCTACTCTTGGCCTCAATTAAATTTTAGCTTATGATAATGCATATGATGATATCTTAAATAATTTCTTTTTCACTCAGAACTAAAAATATGATATATCTTTTTTAATTCTGCAATTGGCCAAAAACCTGCAAAAATGCGGCAAATATGAGGAGAATCAAAAAATTTAGTAAGAAACCTTAAATTGAGATATTGTATTGACTATTGAGATATTGTATTAATGTAGCAGGAGGTTCAAAATTACAGGCATTAACATTAATTTTTACTTAGCTTTCACATAGAAGTTTGTTAAAAACTGTTGGGAAATAATTGTATGTGTTCAGGAATTTGTTGGCGGCAGGACTAATCTTTGTAAAAGTTCGTGTGTGTCAAAAGCAGAAATTCACTCTAAAAGTTTGCATGAAAATCCTGCTTGTTGGCCAGACTTTAATTAAAGCTTGTGGCAGGGTTTTTTGGGCAGAATATGGGGCAAATGCTCAAGATTGTGAAATTTTGCTCAGCAAAATTGAAATTTTGCCCAAATTCTGCTCACCGCTCTGAAGGGACCCACTTTTGGTTTTTTATGGTCGGCTTGGAAAATTTTTTTTCGGCTTTTCCGATAGGTCTCCAATTGACAAAATTTGGCCTAAAAATCTAAAATTTCTCCATTTTTTTTCTGGGGGCTGCCGCCCCCAGACCCCTGCGACTCAGTGGCTGAGTATTCCTTACTTCTATCTTTCACAATAGCATACGCTGTATGCATGCAAGGGCGTTGTCAGGGGAAAAGGTCGCGGGGGTCGCGACCCCCCTTTTGGTCGAACCTGAAGAAATTGTCAACAGGGGTCCGTCTACTCCTCTTCCCAGTGGTTTTTATCGCTCGGCCGAAAAAAATTTCTGATATATATATACACGTCTCCAATGGACCAAATTTGGCCAAAAAATAAAATATTCTCGAGATTTTTTCCTGGCAACCTGACCCTGACCTGGTGCATCCTGACCCCTGCAACTCTATGGCTTACTATTCCTTGTTATTAACTTTCATCAAAGCCTATACATGTCTGCAAGAGTACATTATGCTGCAGTTGCTTGTGTAATGCACTGTCTGATGTGACGTTCCCATCTATTGTTTTCGTTTTCTTGCCTGAAAAACTTCTATTACGTCTCTAGTTGACCAAATTCGACCTAAAAATTAAAACAAATCTCCATGTTTTTCTGGGGGCAGCCGCCCCGAGACCCCCGCAGCTGTGAGTTTATGTGATTTAAGGTGGTTGTTTTAAGTTTTTTTTTTTTAAGTAAAAAAATTATATATTTATTTTGAAAAAAAAAAATAAAAAAAGGTATGGCTGTGGAGTGTATTTGTTTTTTCTAAAAATAAAAAAATTTTTTTTTTTTTTATTTTAATTATTATTTTTATTTTTTTTATTTTTGGTTTTTATTTTTAAGTTTTTATTTTTTTTATTTTTTTTTTTTTTAATTTTATAAATTTTTTTTTTTGTGAATATTTTGTGTTTTTTTTTTTTTCTTTTGGTTTTTTTTTTGTTTTTTCAATTTGGAAAAATATTTTTTTTAAAAATTTTTTTTAATTTATATATAAAAATACCTTTTTTTTCTAAAGTTTTATAGTCTCGCAATATATCTTTTTTTCATCCCCCTTAAATGACCAAAATTACACTTTGTTCATGTAAGAGTGAGTGCCCTACATTAGTGAGTGTAAAAAAGTGAGCAAAAAAGTGTACAAGGTGCGACCCCCCCCCCCGTTTTCAAAATCTTGGCTACGCCCCTGTATGCATTGGTATGTATAGATGCATCGCGCACCTTTATTGTTTAATGTGCAGTTGGTGAATTTTAGCACAAGGCCACAAGGGTGCTAGCTCCCTTTGTCTTTTGTTGCCCGTCCCAAAAAATTCTCTGAAACGTCTCAAATAATCACAATTGTAGTCATTTTACGGTGCCCAATGTCAAATTTTTTTATCATATGTAGTGTATTTCCAGATTTGATAGCTTTTGGACCCTCACTAGCTCAACAAAGGTGTACTTTTTGGTGTTTTGAGCCACTTCTCTTCACTTTGAGGTCTGACTTCACAAAAGTTAGCGTTATTTTTGAACGAAATGTGCTAATAAGTGTCGCTTGTGGCGGTAAAAGTGCAATAAGACCGTTTTTCTGGATACGCGTCTGGCGATAACCAAGCATAAAACGTAAACTAGCAAATTTACGATTTGCTCACCGATCAGAAATTTTGCTTACTGAAATTGAATTTTTGCTCAATTTTGCTCACGATTTTTTCAAAAAAACCCTGGTTTGTGGCCAAAAAACTATTGCTTATATACTGCTAATCGACACTACTCTTATTGTCCTATCAGATGTGTAGGTCAGTGAGTATTCTTACAATAGGAAGGCAGTAGTTGGATTGCCGATCATGTGGTGACGCTTGATGATGGTATGTGGAGGTGGGGTTTGTTGTTTCTAAATGGTTATATTTTGTTTCAGAGAACAAGAAGCAGAAATGGACATTCAAGCGATATTGGCATCCAAAGGCTTTAATTATGCAAACTTTAATCCCGTATTCCTAACCGAGCCTAAGGCAGAAAGTGCCGTATAACCTTTTCCACTTTTCTGCTATATTTATATTTAATTCTGCACAATTTTGTTTTTAAGTGTTTTGCTCAAACAGTATTCATGCATATTTATTTTAGGGTTTAACAGATTTATATATAGCTGCAGTTTTTACAGAGCTTTATTATGATTTAATAATTATTTAATAAATTCGATCAAGTTTCAGAAAACACAGGAAACACATGATTCTTTTCTTGGACAGCAAAAGTATATTTTTGATATGTTTAGTTCTTATACAAATTAGTATAGAGCAGAAATACAATAAACTTCTTTCTGCAGTGTTGAAGGAAGACAAAAAATGATTTACGTTTATAATTATAATTTGTAATTTATATATAATTGTAAACATTTAGCACCTAAATAATATGTAACTGTTTTGCTGTATTTGTAGTTTTTCAGACATCTGTGCCATTCTATCAGTTATTATAAGCTACTTAATTTTCGGGTGGTGACTGTTTTTTTATACTGTATCATGGTCTTTTGTGGCGATTTTTGTGGAAAATTATATTATTTTATTGGGTTTTGCTCTATATATGTCCAAATTAATGTGTAAATCAGTTTTATAGACTAGTAAAAGACCTGACATTTTTTTGCCTTCTATTTTAAGAACGGTTAATAAAAGTTTTGCGTTTTGCAGTTATATATCTTTTAGTTATATCAAGAGTACATAATAGGGAAGAGTATGACACTCTTCCCTATTCTAGCTAATCAGCCGGAACGATGCTCCGGTGCAAATAGCCGTTTTACACCCTGATTCAAGGGGGGGGAGGCGTAAAACGGCATTTCGCGAAGCATCGTTCAGGCCGATTAGCTAGAATAGGGAAGAGTGTCATACTGCTCACTATTATGTACTCTTGGTTGTATTTATTTGCACAGCTTATGGTGTTTTATTGCTATATTTTGATACTTCTCATTATATCGTACGTACCACAGTAGTGCCGATACCAAGCCGAGTACATAAAACCTTGTACTTCCGAACTAGAACCTCTAATGTATTAAAAAAAACAATTGCCTGCTGTGTCTGAAAAGTTTTATAAATAATTTTGATGATTATTTTGATATACCAGATATCTAATGGGTTTTTAATTGTTCATATATTTTTTAAGTTTATCAGTGTCGTTAGTTTTTGAAACGTAATTCATTTTGAAAGCAAGCCAGGATTAATCTAAGCAAGTCTTCGAAGCTGGCTTTTCTTGGTGACGTTCTGCTTCGATGAATAAAAGTCGTACTTTGGTAATATGGTAATAGGTTTTCTTCTTTGTTTTTCTGCGTGGTGGTTTTTTGCTTATTGAGTTAATAAATTGAAAAATGATGCTTATAATAAATTACCTACTTTCCCGTGTTAATTGTTTTGTGATAATAATTTTTTTGCAAAGTACTTTTCAACTTTAACAGTAATCAGTTGCAGTTTGAGTGGTTTTTATGTATGCAATAATGCTTATTTATTTGCACTGTGTGATTTCATGATAGTGTGAAACTATATTATTTATTTATGCTATATCGAGCAGAATTTTGTAAAACAAACTTTTCGTACTGGATTTTGTATGCAGGCAGTGTGACTTGTTATTAGGACCGCTCTATTGTCTATTTTATCTGTGAAGGATCTCAGACTGATTTCGCGGAAATATTAAGGCCAAACTGGAAAAATAACATGTTCAAACGGTTTGAATAAGCTCACTTGTAATAACTCAACTCTCATTGTTGTTTAAGAATGGTCTGCAACACTTTATTAGTATTGCCACTAGACTAAATTGTAAGATTTTGATGTGGGGTAGTTGCACTAACAAGCTTACAGTTTTATCAGTTGTGAATGCTCAGTTATTAATGACGTTGGGAATAACTTAATTTTGCATTTAAATTGCTGCTTGTTTTAAAACATGTAGTTTTGTGCAACTAGCCCATTAGCGAGTGATTTTTTGCCGCGACGAGTAGCCAGATTTTTTTACTCACATAATATAGCTTGTGAAACATAGACAATCGTAAAATTAGGTCGTGCCTTCAGTTTACTGCACCTGAACGTTTCAAATGCGATCCAAGTTGGATTAGTTGATTCGGCATGAAACGTTTCGTGATCGAGTCTGCTGCAGCGATGTCCGTCTACTTTTCTTTCGCCTTTTGCTGTGTCGAATGCCGTGAATTTGTGTGCATTATTTTTCTTTGCTTGTATATTTTCCGTTTGCCGCTTTTTTAATATCGCTCTGATAAATAAATGGTTTTACCGAAATTGACTTGTGGTTGGAATTTTGCTCTTGCTTGTAACTGGTACACACACATCAGGGGCCTGTTGCACCAAATTACAAATCTTACAGTTGTAACAAGTGTGAAATTTTACAAATGTAGCCTTTGTAAATTCAAATGGATTAAACAAGTGTTACAAGCGTTACAAATTTCACAATTGTGAAATTTGTTAAAAAATTTTCACAATTATAAAATTGAAAATTACAATTGTTACAATTGTGAAAAAATTTTGCTGCAGATTAACATTTGTAACACTTGTAACATTTGTAAAATCAAATTCATGTTTAAAAGCAGCAAAGACTTAAAATAAGGCTAATTTGTTGGTATGCCTATATACAATTTTTAATATACTTGCATAGTTGCGTATACGTATGAATTTCTTTATTTCTTACTGACATTTTTTCATTGTTCTACGTCTGATGACGTGTTGGTGATGCCGTTATTTAATATGTATTTTCATTTCGACCACACAGAATTGCAGCAGTTTACTAAAAAAATGAGCGGTTATGCAAGTAGCATTGAGAATGAGAAGCAACTGCTTCTAAAATGAAGATGTTTCTTTCTACATTGTGCAGTTATTTTGCTATCCGGTTCTGGAATTTATATGTTCGAAATGCCACAATAAGGGTCTCGAGTTATTTATGACAAAACTTTATTATTTGCCGGCAATGATCAGAAAAAACTTTCAAATAATCGTACCAAAGCCAACAAACTAAGATAAAAAGAAACAGTCACTGACTTTTCTACAATTTTGTTGCGAATACGATTTCCACGTAAAATGGAATTGAGAAGAACCCCTAGTCAAACTAAAAACTTGTTACAATTCGCAAAGGAGGCAAGAAAGCATATGTAAGGTCACTTTAAAACAGGGCCCTTAGCGTGCCCATACGTGGCTAAATATATTTGTAATCAATAATATAACATGTTAAGGATAAGTCTATTGAAGCTTAGATGAAAAAAAATTTCAAATTTAACACATAAAATTAAAGAATAAGCGTTGCAAACAAATTTTACGGTGAAATTAGCTCTTGTAAAAAATAGCCTACATTTGTAACAAATTAAATTTTACAAGTGACTTGGTGAAACAAAAATGTCAATTTTTTTACAAATTTGTAAGATTTGTAACACTTGTAACATTTGTAAGTTGAGCAACAAAATTTGCAAATTTACAAACATTACAAGTGTTACAAATTTTACAAGTCTTACAATTATAAACGTTACAAATTTGTAAGACTTGTAAATTGGTGCAACAAAATTCAACTTACAATTGTTACAATTGTAAGATTTGTAAGTTGGTGCAACAGGCCCAGGTCCAAAATTAAGTTTATAACTTCAAAATTAGTTGCAGCTAGGCTTTAAAAGACACGAAATATCGCTATATCATCAGACAGTCATCGTAGTGGATGTTCGAGCCCGAAAATGTGAGTGTAAAAAATTTTCATTTTTTCAAACCGATTTAGCGGCTCAGCGGTTCATTTACCCATGAGTTCCAAGATAAACATTCTGCTTGACTCTGCTGTGTAATAACGCAAAAAGAAAGTTTCTACTTTGAACGGTTCCTGAGTTATTATCATTTCTCTTTTTGCCGAAAAATTTATATAGTATAGTAAGGTAACAAGTCTAGTGCGTCTAGTTGAGATTAGTTCAACCAAATCGAAAGTATAGGTATACACAGTCTGCTTTAATTCAGGATTTTAATTAACAACATTTTTTTACAATCGTACTTAAAATGCAATTCGTGCGCAGCTTGATCACAAAATGTGTGATGTTTGGTCACTTTAAAAAATTGGGTGGGGGGAATATGTTTTAATACGGTGTGTGTGACTATATTTTTTGGCAATTTCACGAAGGTAGCATGTAATACAAACCGTCATTAGAAAGCTTGTATCTTTCAGCAATGTCTTACTCTTCTGTGACAGTGATATACTTTCATGTACTCTTGTCGCTGTTTTTGTCTAATTTTGTATGAATACGCCTTGTTCTCTGTTTATAAAACTGTTTTCCTATTGACATTAGTGATGTGGATCGGATCGGATCGGTCCAAAATTTTGATCCGATCCGGATGCTTGATTGGCGATCCTATCCGATCCGATCCAGGCCCGGAACGGCTGATCCGATCCGATCCGCCGATCCGATCCGATTCAAAATTGCGTAACCTTGATGAAAGCTAAAAAATCTCATTTGTTTTAGAAATAATGTTAAGTATAACTCATTATAATGAGTAGGTATATTGCTTTAAAAATTTAATGAGTTTGTATAGATGATAAGATGGCATTTTTGTAAGGAGAGCTGGTTAGACTATCCTACGATCAAAAATTTTGATTAATTGGAAAATGGAAACGTCTTTAAAACGTTGGGTCACTACTGCAGGTCGTGGATACCCACATGTTGGGTTGGGTTGGCTTTGGATCGGAAAATTTGAGCAGTGGATCAACCCTTGGGTACACACTTCAGGTTGCGCCGGCCGCTGCATTTTGACAAACCGGCGAATTCTGAAAAATTTTCACGTATTCAAGCTAATCTGGGTACATAAATTTGGGTACCATTCAGTTAAAGTAAGGTAGCAGTCTGAACAATGTACAGCTGTACACTCTGCATACAGGGAAATCAGCAAAAACGATCGATCATCAGGTACGGTATCTTAATGGCGGGGCAAAGTTGGTCTGTTGGACGTGGGTCGACTTTGACGGCGCGGGTTGGATTGTGGGTGTTACAGTTACCCACTAGTGTAAAACGTTGGGTTGGGTCCCGGGTCCAAAATTTTTATCTGCGTCGATTCTGCCTGTAACGAACAATGCCCAACTCTTATGTTAACGAAAACACTGTTGCAGCTTTTGTAGGCGAAAATTAAGATATATTTCTAAACATTTCACATCACACATTTAGTACGTGTCTTCACGCAACTTCAATGATGAGAAACCTTCCCTCCACTGATGTCCATATGCATAAACTGTACGCGTCCGCTAATATAAAGCCGATATTTTATAATTTGAGTAGTAAATTATATACTTGTGCGTTTGATTGATCGTTCGAAAAGTTTTTGAAATTATGCGAAATTTTGTCCACTTACCAAATTTTGTAGGTCAAGTCTCAAAGTTATACTATCGATCCGGATCGCCGATTCGAAATTTTACATCCAATCCGGTGATCCAATCCGGCAAATTCAGCGATCCGATCCGATCCGACCCCCGGATCGGTCGATCCGATCCGATCCGGCGATCCGATCCACATCACTAATTGACATAATACGGCTTAACCTCTGCCTATTTTAGTACATTTGAAACACCCAGTCATGACGCTTCTTGATCATGCTTTCTTCATTTTGATCACGCAGTATTTTTGCGCGTTAGAAACTTTTTTAATTTTTTTCAAACGGTGTGAATCTAAAAAAATCGAATTTGCATCATTAGCCTCTTTGTGGTACAATATTTTAATATAACTTTAACCATTTGACAAGTTTAATGCATCCAAATCTGCCAATATCGGCTCCAAACCTCAGAATCAGAAAAATCTGAAACCTACACCTGTTTATTATTCACTGACTTATAAAAAAACACGTTAACGTTATAACAATCGTAACAATCCCGTCTCTTTATTGTGCTTCGTAAATAGTTTAATACATCCAAATCTGCCAATATCGGCTCCAAACCTCAGAATCAGAAAAATCTGAAACCTACATCTGTTTATTATTCACTGACTTATAAAAAAACACGTTAACATTATAACAATCGTAACAATCCCGTCTCTTTATTGTGCTTCGTAAATATTTTAGAAGTTATGTTTTTCTTAAATTTTAATTTATCGTGCAAATACTCGCTATGTTAATTTCATTTCAAGTTAGAAAAGCACTAAGTACAAATTCAGAAAACGAGTGCAGTTACTGTTCACGAGCTCTTGAGAGTGCGAGTGTACGAGTTCTTGAAAAAGCGAGTGTAAGTGATTATCGAGAGCATTACGATCACGCCATTTTTAAGGTTCAATTTCAGTGACCGCAATATTTTTTAAAATCACTTTAAAAATTCAACGGTCACTTATGCGAAAAAGTACCTTATAGAAGAACGATACGTGTGGTCATTAGCTACATTTTAACGCAAAAATTGTGCTTTTACGTTAACCACAACATGAGTTATTATCAATATCTTTTTTTTCAAACAAATTCAGATAGTATAGGTTAGGTAATTATTATTACAAGTTTAGTGCGCAGGGTACGTCAGGGTCCAGGTATAAACAGAAAGCAAATACGCGGATCACCAAAAACACAAAAGTTCGAATAAGTTTCTGATGAACAAATATCTGGAAATTAAATCCGTAAGTATATAATTCAAATACTTCCGTTGTGTTCAAAAAAGGCTGTTAAAAATAGAAACCCCCGGCTGGACTCGAACCAGCGACCAGAGGGGTCAAACACCATGATGCTAACCACTACACCACGGGGGTCACGACAATGGTAAGTTAAAATTAGTTCAAGTTATTTTGTTTGTTTTATTTATCACTATGGACTGGTTCCAAAAATTAATTTTATTTCCATAAAAAGAATTAAGCTTAGGAGTTACCCGAAAAATGATAAGCGGGTTATGAGCTTTCATTTGGTATATTTGAAACTGGGTTTGGTACATTAAAAACTGGATTATTATATTTATCATTATGCTTAGGATAGTTTATATCCTATTAATTATTATTCTCCGGACACTAATTTGAAACAGGTTTTTCTCAGCCCCCCCTGGTCGGATTGGTCCCAAACTTTGGTGGAGGGATCTCTACCATTAGTACTTGCACCCCCCAACTTTATGGACTCGTGGCCCCTCGGGGGCCCGCGTCACGTGACCTTGAAGGGAAAATGGACGAAACCTGTTGGGGTTATGTTTCAGCCATTAGTATAAAAGGGTGTAAAAGATGGGTTTCAGATGTCCAATTTTCGAAATTTGGATTTGGACGTCCCTAGGGGTAATTTGGGCCCCGGAACACGAATCCGAGGTCCATTTTCGTCTAGGACCTCTCGGGACTCTTCCATGACCCCCCTAGGGCACGCTGCCCAGGGGGTCCCCAGGGGTCAAATTTTCGAAATTGGGATTTTGACGTCTCTAGGGGTAATTTGGGCCCCGGAACACGAATCCGAGGTCCATTTTCGTCTAGGACCCCTCGGGACTCTTCCATGACCCCCCTAGGGCACGCTGCCCAGGGGGTCCCCAGGGGTCAAATTTTCGAAATTGGGATTTTGACGTCCCTAGGGGTAATTTGGGCCCCGGAACACGAATCCGAGGTCCATTTTCGTCTAGGACCCCTCTGGACCCTTCCATGACCCCCTTAGGGCACCCTGCCCAGGGGGTCCCCAGGGGTCAAATTTTCGAAATTGGGATTTTGACGTCCCTAGGGGTAATTTGGGCCCCGGAACACGAATCCGAGGTCCATTTTTGTCTAGGACCCCTCTGGACCCTTCCATAACCCCCCTAGGGCACCATGCCCAGGGGGGCCCCAGGGGTCAAATTTTCGAAATTGGGATTTTGACGTCCCTAGGGGTAATTTGGGCTCCTGAACACAAACAGAGGGACCTCTACCTAGAATAGAGGGTCCTTTGCTTAGAATAGAGGGTCCTCTACCCACTGTCGGCAACCCGTTGATGTCACCCGACTTGTTTACGTAGTTCGCACCAGAATTACCGGGACGGTCAGACTGAAGCGGGGGGGGGGAATTATTTTCGATTTTAATTCGCTTCCTACCCCATCTTTTAATAAAAATATGAAACCCCGTTCGTCAGCCATGCCCCCAATCTGATCTCTAGCCCCCAAAATAGCTGTCGCCCCTTTTAATAAAAATCTGAAGTGAAATTATTGCTGTTAAGACCCTTAGGGGTCGAATAAGTCGGAAAAATGGCATTTTTTCGACTAATGATTTGGAGTCCCCCTATATCCCCCAAACCTAGGGGGGGGGTCAGAATTAAACGGTATTTCAAATAGGCTAGGTTAGAAGTTTGTAGGATGTAAGCTTTAGCTGGGAATCAAACTTTGTCCAAAAATTGAACTTTTCATGAAATTTTTTCATTTTTTGCGCAAAATTGGATTTAGTCAAAAATACTGAAAACCAAACCATCAAACAAACCATCAAATATGTTACCACTGAAAGAGCAACTTCTAAGCTACTAAATGCTGAAAAAATTTTGTAAATCGGTTCAGGCTTTGAAAAGTTACAGAACTTTTTCTGAAGCCACCAGGACCAGGCTGATCGAAGCGTTACAGCACAAGTACGGTTAAGTGCGAATTTTTTTAAAAGATAAAGCTAGTTAGGGTTTTTTAGTGTGGTAAAGTTATTCCTGATGCTGCTTAGCAGGTTTTTTCTCTAATTTAGGCCTCAGGCTTAGGCTTAGGTTTAGGCTTAGGTTAGGCTTAGTGCTTAGACTGAGGCTTAGTGCTTAGGCTCAGGCTTAGTAGGTGGGTCAGCAAAGGTTAGTCTTAGTTGCTTGCATCAAATAAAAGGACCCTTGCTACTGTGGAATTATAAATAAAGCTGCACTTTTAAACCGAACTTGACTGTCAGTACCAGCTTGGTGCTGAGCATCAGTGACGTTTTCAGATCGTATTTATGGCATTCGATTTCATTAGAAATCGCTACTTATGACTAATGATGCATATTTTTCTACAAAAATGTAATAAATTTATTGTCTACGAAAAAAGAAACAAATTTTCGATATGTAAGCTCAATTCAACTATGCTTATTTCGCCTTTTTTTAGTTTCAAAATTAAGATTTTTAGTATAAATGAGCTAAATATGTTGCAAACAAAGCTGTATTTAATATATTATTATGTGTTACTTTATGACGATCAAACTTCAGGCTGATATTACGACTGTATTGGTCATAATTTTGGATGATTAACCCCAGTATGTCAAAAAACGATGATTTTCGACAAAAATTGAATTTTTTCGAAAAGGTATAAATCAACGTTTTTTCGATTGGAAGTGCTAAAAATGAACTCAGCGCATGCGAAAACCTATAAAAACGTGTTTTTACGGTGAAAAAATATCAGTTTGAATTTCCCCCCCCCCCCGCCTCAGTTGCACCACCGGGACCCCCCCCCCCCAGATTTTTGATTTTGGTACGAGGGCTATGGTAAGAAAAATTAGAGCCACGGTACAAGGGCAAGCAAAATTGTTATAAAATTTGCTCACAAATATGGGCATTTCTATCAAATTAGTGCGATTTCTACGTAAATTTTGGCCAAAAGCTAATCTTTCGCCAAAACAAGGTATTTTGGCCACAGTTTTTTAAAAATCGTTTTTAAAAATTTTTTCGCTAAAACACGGTCAATTCTTGTCTGACTTGCCATATATATATATATATATATATATATATATATATATATATATATATATATATATATATATATATATATATATATATATATATAATATAAATAAATATATATATATATATATATAATATATAATATATATATACCAGTATTTTATATATTTATTGTATTTTTCTGTGATATTTTTCACCTTTTTTCAGGGTATTTAAAACAGATTGTATTGGTTATCGTCGGTATCCCTTCGTTGACTTCGGGCACACTTTGCAATGGGCTGTGTGAACAGCGCTGAGAGAGCTAATGATGCCCGGTCCAGGGCCATTGACCGACAGCTGAGAGAGGACGGCGAGAAAGCATCCAGGGAGGTCAAATTGTTGCTGCTTGGTAAGAGGGTCTTACTAATTTAGTTTACGCACGCAATTCTAAAAAGACTGAAGAATACGGGAAAAAATTGTTTTCGACTCAGTGACCACGTCATTCACACCCCATATAGAACCCCCATCGTCAGTCAAGCCCCCAATCTGGTCTCTAGCCCCAAAAATAGCTGTCGCCCCTTTTAATAGAAATCTAGAATGAAATTATTGGTGTTGAAACCTTTAGGGGTGGATAAATCAGAAAAATGACATTCTTTGTAGGGATGGAAGTCTCGGTCTCGGTCTCGGTCAAAACCCGAGACTAGCCCAGTCTCGGTCTCGGTCTCGGTCTCGGTCTCGGTAGTCGAAAAGTCTCGGTTTGTACCCGGTCTCGGTTTTTCAAATCCGTGAAAATTTTTCCTGTGGTCCCCCCTTTGGTTTATATTTTTGGCAGAAAAATTTTTTCGGAAGTTTTCATTTCACCAAAATTTCACAATAAAAAGTGAGATTCTGTCGTTTTTCCGAAAACAAATTTACCGTGGTTGTTCAGTTTAATAGTAAACACAGTATACACCTAAAAATGAATGTTTGTGATTCGGTTTCGTTTATTACTTCGCTCTATGTTTCAAGTCTGTCTGTGTGATTATTATTCAAATCAAATCAAATCAGTTTACTTCAAAACGCATTATTATTCTATTTTATTTTTTAGTATTCTCTATTCGTGTTTGGCTGGTCAACTTTTTTATGCTAGTTGGTGGCTTCACAGAGTTAACTGTAAATTCCAATTAGTATGAGTTTGGCAAAAGTAAAAAAACAAAAATTTGTGAAAGTATATACAACTAAACGCACTACTGTGAACCATGCGGTAGGTAACACATGTAGTTCGGGAGATGAGAAGGGAAGACTATACCAGGGGCGTAGCCAGGGGGGGGGGAATGGGGGAATGGGGGGAATTCCCCCCCCCCGAAATTTTTTCCGACTGAAATTTTACACAAGGGTCCCCCCTTTGGTTTTATGGTCCGGCCGGAAAAAATTTCCTATACGTCTCCAATTGACCAAATTTGACTTAGAAATCAAAAATTTTCCCATTTTTTGATTTTTAAGTGCTGCCGCCCACAGACCCCTGCAACCTTGTGGCACAATGTTTCCCTACTTTTGTGTTCCAATAAAGCGTGTGCATGTGTATATGGCTGCATTGCACGCTATTTATTTGCTTCATACACTGTTTGATGTATCCTTTTAGCTGTTTTATCGCCGCAAAAATGACTTTTTTGGTGAATTGGTGAAAAAGTATTCTTAAATTCAAATTTGCTAGTTTCTGGACCCTTGTCGGTCCAGCAGTTTTTGCAGTTTTCGGTTTTTTGAGATCCAATTTTACTTTCAGTGCCCTCTGGTCAAAAAATTAGCGTTGTTTCTGAAAAAATATGCTAATATGTGTCGTTTTTTTGCGTTAAAATTGCAATTAAGTGCATTTTAGCACATTTCAAAAAAATGAAAAGTCATTCCCCCCAAATTTTTTTCTGGTACGCCACTGGACTCTACTCCCAACTAAAATTTACTCCCAGGGGATTGAGGGGGCCCCACTCAAAGGGGGGTCACGCCTGAGGCAGACAATGAAAGAACGTCACGGCGCGCAGGTCTATTTTTTAAGCCAAAAACCTTTTATACATATCTTAGGTGTATTTTAGCAAAACATTGGTAATTCCAATACAATCGGAGCGATTTTTAACTAAATTCGAGCCAAACAGTGTCCAAAATTGCTATTTTCTAGCGAGAACAAGGACAAATTGCGTCTGTTTTGAACAGAGGTCAAAATTTCACTATATTCAAAGACATGGTCCCACACAAAAACGGGAAAGAATCAGGAATGTAGCCAAAATTGTCGTGATGTAGCTGTTAGCTATATATACAAAAGGTGTCTGACCGTGGTCTTGTAATTTTACCTAAAAACTTGTAAAAAGTCATAAAATCAATAGGTAAAAAAATGGCAAAAAAATTACCCTAAGTCTCGGTTTTTGCGGTCTCGGAATTTGGTCTCGGTCTCGGTAGTCTCGGTTTCGTGGTCTCGGTCTCGGTCTCGGTCTCGGTCTCGGAAATAAAACCGAGACTTCCATCCCTAATTCTTTGCCTAATGATCCAGAGTCCCTCTATATCCCCCAAACCTAGGGGGGTCAAAATTGAACGCTCGTTGGGATAAATAGGCTAGGCTAGTGTAGAAATTTGTAGGATGTATATAATATATAAGCTTTGGCTGCCTGAAATTGTAAATTGCAAATTTTGTAAATCGGTTTAAGCTTAGAAAAGTTACAAAACTTTTTCTACCCTTTTTATAAATTTCCGAAAAGGTGCCGTTTGTAAATGTTTATTTCAGGTGCTGGAGAATCAGGGAAAAGTACTATTGTTAAACAAATGAAGTAAGCTGCGATTGGTTGTATTGAAATTAGTTAGGTGTAAACCTACTATATATTTTTGTTACGTTATTCTCTTTTATTTCTTTGTTGTATGAGACACTTTGAGTTAAAGTATGAAACAAGCCAGATTTTTTTGTTTTTTTTTTGAATAAGGGAGATCAACAGTTGTCGCGTTTTTATCTTATAAAATGTATCTATTTTGCCATCAACTGATTAATTTGTTTCCTTAGAATAATCCACGAGACAGGCTATTCGGACGAGGAGCGGAAAGCGTATCGACCGGTGGTCTTCTCGAACACAATCCAGAGCATGATGGCCATCATTCGGGCCATGGGACAGCTGAAAATTGATTTCGCCAATCCTAATCGCATTGTGAGTTCATGGCATTCAAGAGAGCAGAAACTCGGAGAGCCCATTTCGTGTGAGAACCAACCACTGAAAATTTTGTAAACTGAAAAATTGGTTTTGTTTTTTACAACATTGCCCAAGAATTAGTTTATTGTTGCAAAAACCATGGTTATACTGACTAAGGGACTAGTTTGTGTTTTATTACTTATTTTAACTAAATATTCGTTCTCACATCATATTAGCCTGATAAGCCTGTCTACAATATACTGGACGTAGAGAAAACTTGGGGGCTCTTTTTGCCTCCCCCAAACAGGTGCTTCACCCCTCACAGAATGTCGAGGAAGAGTCTCGCAAAGCCACAAAGAGTCTTACGTAGGAAAATGGGCAAAGTTGATCCATCCCTGAGAACTTTTTACCTGCCCACATTTAGTATGCTTACTTTTGCTACTGGTGAACATACGTTAACACGGGAGTCTAATCTGGGGGGGTCATATCAGGGTTTTTTTTCAAAATCGGATTTCATCATTCTGGCGTCATTTTTATTTTTCGTTCGTCAAAATTAAATTATGGCTTTACAGTACCGTTGCGCTGCAGCAATATTGCCAGTTACATTATCTTACATTTTTATGAGATTTAAGCGGTTTTTTTACCTAATTTTGGCCAAAATTTGTTCGAATCTGTGTTTTTGGACCAGCCAAAATTTGTTCGAATCTGTGTTTTTGGGCCAAAAAAAGATGTAAATTACTAAATTGCGATTATTTGGACAGCGGGGGTCAAAATTAAGTAGATCTATGGGATGGTTGTGGGCTTGTCCCGGATTTTTCAAATTTTAGGGGGTCTTGTCCGACATATTGGGGACTTGAACTCATAACGGCCTAAAAATGGGAATTTTTTCAAAATTTGTATATACATTTTTAGCTTTTTGATCATTTTTAAAGCAATCAGGGGCAAATTTTGAGTTTTCTGGCACCTTTTTTAACTATGAGGAGGGTTTGCTTGTCCCGGAATCCCAAGTCTAGGGGGAGCTTGTCCCCCAGACCCCGTTGTACGTCTATGTGCTGAAGATTTCGGTCAAATAAAGTAAAAAGAATTCGGAGAGGGCATGACCTTTAGATTTTTTGTAACAATAAAGGGAAAGGTAGGAAAGGTAGCATAGGAAATTTTTTTAATTTTGGACATAATTTGGTGAATTGGAGTTATAAAAAAATTTTCTTTCTTATTTACTTCTTATCGGTATTTATCTTTTATCTACCGAATACCATTTAGCAAATTGGCTAAAACGACCAAAAAAGTTTTAGCAGACTCTCAAAAATTTTCGCCAATGCTAACGTTTTGGCCCAGCAAAAACCGCAGAATTCAACACAATAATTTGCCGATAACAAAGCATATTGTACGAACATCATGCTATTTTTGGCCGACCGAAAACATCAGAGCTAACATTTTTGAGCTCATAATACCCAAAACATTAAGCCACAATAATGCAGGGGTCTAAAAGCGACAACCCTCAAAAACAAAAATGGAGAATTTTTCACTTTTTAGGCCAAACTTGGTCAAATGAAGACGTATCAGAAATTTTTTCGAGCCGAGAAATTAATTATATAAATGCAAATCCCGTCAGAAGCAGAACGTCACATCAGATAGTGCACTAGATAGGTATATAAATGTACTCGTGTACACACGAAGAGGCTTTGATGAAAGTTAATAACGAAGACGAGGAGTAAGCCACTAAGTTGCAGGGGTCTGGGGGCGGCAGCCCCCAGAAAAAATTGGAGATTTTTTCAATTTTTAGGCCGAATTTGGTCAAATCAGCGTCAGTATTTGCTCAAAACCTTTCGTCAAAGCTTCGTCATTTTTATTTTCTGAACGTCATTTTTAAGTTTCATTTCTGCAAATGACGCCATTTTTGACTAAAAAAAACCCTGGGTCATATACCGACATTTTGACTACCCTTCTACCAAGTCAGACTAAAAATGAATAGCGAAAAATGCCTCCCCTTCTAATCGACCAAAAATGCTCTAAGTTTTGCAAAATTTTGTAAAAATTTCGCTGAAAGGGCCATTTAATTTATGTTTTGCCCAAATTTTGGAAACTCTCCCCCCGCTCCTCGGTTTGGGCCCCCCTCATACATGTATGTCCCAACCCCCCCCCCACACGCCTCCCGTGTTAAACTGTGCTGGTGAAATTGTGATGTTGTCATTTCAGGAGGACAGTCGTATGTTCTTTGCGCTGGCCAGCAGTGCGGAGGAGGGCGAGCTGAGCCTGGAGCTGGCCGCCTGCATGAAGCGACTCTGGCAGGACGAGGGCGTCAGGCACTGCTTCCAGCGATCCAGGGAATATCAACTCAACGATTCCGCGCCTTAGTAAGCAGCACCTGGCTTGGGTTACCGGATTAGACTGACTCTGACTCGACTGATTTTGGTCTGAATTTTGGGAATAAAATATCAAATTATGAAAATAAATAACTCAGTTGCATAATTTTAGTGTTAAAGGACGAAACATTCACCCTGATTTCAATGTGGTTAAGGGGGTAGTGTCGCGAAAGCAGTTTTGCTCATAGGCTGTGAAAATAGAACTTTTTGTTTTGAAGTAGTACATTCAATGAGAAGCTAGGTCAACGCTGTATGGTATCAAATAATTACTGCCAGACATCACACTATCAATATTGACAAATATCTTGGACCAATCGTCATTAGTAAGCCAGACATCACACAATAGGGACATAAAAGTTCGAAAAATCAAGCCAGATATCAGATTGGCCAGCATGTGAAGTACACATAATGTGTGGACGCACAATTTTTTGCGACAAAAAAGAAAAAAGAAAACTAAAGGTTCGTTTTCCTTTTGATTTGAAAATAAGCGTCTAGATTTTTCGCAATTTATCATTATTGCGGTTACTATTTTACAGTTTACGTACACCTTCACAGTTCAAACTAGTATTACTCCACAGCCGCTACAGTAATCTGCACTAAATTTTGTGTGCATAAACTACAACATATGTGCTATTAGCCTGTGTAAAAAAACTAAACAGAAAAACTAATAAATGTGACTAAAAAATGGAATGTGAATAGGTTTTTTTTTCGTCATTTTTCCGACTTTGAGATATTATTGCAAAGTATATGCTAAACCAATTTTGCTGAAACTTGGCAAAATAATTTGCCTTTAGATAGATTTTTAAAATATAGAAAGAACAATTTCTAACATTTTACTGAACAAGTTTTACAGTCGCGCAAAATCGACTGCTTTCGCGACACTACCCCCTTAAGTGTATATATACGTTTAATCTGACTGAAAATCAGTGCAATATAATTCAAGATTGTCTAGTAAGGCTCATGCAGTATTCCCGTTTTGGCTTTTGCCTGTAAAGTCCAGTTTTTATGCTTACTGATGATACTAATTTCGTGGCTGGAAGCGTGAAGCCTTAGAAAATATTATGATGACCTTTTTCCCACCTCAATCCGTTACAATGCAACATTTTTTCTGACGCTTTGGTCTTAGGAAGATCATTAGTCATTAACGGAAAGTGGCATTGAATTTTGCACAGTGTTGCACGACTTATTTTTTTGTGGAAAACAGACTTCGGTTGCTAAGGAAAATAATTGTGAATCTCTGTGAACCTGATTTCTGAACAAACCCATTACGTGTCCCACTTTGAAAAATTTACACAACATGCCCTTAATTTACATAATTGTCTACTAAATTTCAGCTATTTGTCTCAGCTGGAGCGCATCTCGCAGCCCAGCTACATCCCTACCCAGGACGACGTGCTGCGGACCCGAGTCAAGACCACCGGCATCGTCGAGACTCACTTCACATACAAAGATCTGCATTTCAAGTATATATGACGCTTAACAATTAATTAATTCTAGTTTTACTACCATACGTGTACTTATTTTGCTGGTTTTTTGAAAATTTTGTGAATTTTTTAACAAGTACGAAATTAAATTTGGTGGTTTTATAACCATATGTCACTTGCATTTATCGTCAAAATGTAAATGGATTTAAAAATAATATGTTGTACGTTTCGATTCTCACACCATATTCTGGGTCCAGTTTTTGAAGCGCAAGTTTTTAGTTGAACATAGTCTTTTTATAGTAACTGGCTGGGGAAATACTTTGTATTAAAAAGTTGTCTGTTACTTAATGTACACTGTTAACTTTGTGTTTTTCGAGTTTGAGCTATGGTGAGGTCAGTCTTTTTATAGTAACTGGCTGGGGAAATACTTTGTATTAAAAAGTTGTCTGTTACTTAATGTACACTGTTAACTTTGTGTTTTTCGAGTTTGAGCTATGGTGAGGTCCAGCAAAGACTAGCGTGTGTGTTGTCTTACAATCGTTGCTTCCAAAACTGCTTTGCATGCTAATTGTAGAAAATGGTAATTGCATGGTAATTGTTTGCTGTTTGTAGAATGTTTGACGTGGGAGGTCAAAGGTCTGAGCGGAAGAAGTGGATTCACTGTTTCGAGGGCGTCACCGCAATCATCTTCTGCGTGGCAATGAGCGAATATGACATGGTGCTGGCGGAAGATGAAGAAATGGTAATTTGGTGACTAAGGCAAAGCCTATACAGTATGAATTCGTAAATAAATCTGTTTTTAAGAACAGACAACCAGGTGGCGTGGTTGATATATTATTCGCTTTCCCACTACAGCGGGGGACCCAAAGTAGGGAGTGGCCCAACTCTCCCCCCCCCCCAGAAAAAAATGTCAGCTATAGGCATTTGTATATTTGCGGATCCGGAGTGATTTATGGTGATATTCTTCTTGTTGTTTTGCGTTCCATATCCCAATGGCGTCGCTATAGTTGTAGAAAGTTCGCCGCTTTCCAGAGGTTGCATACTGTCAGTTAAATCTTGTCATATGGTGATATTGTCTAATGTCTAGGAACTAGGAGTCATTAGTTAAATAGCTAATTAATTAATTAATAAGTTATTGATTAATGGTTGTTTCTATTTGTGTTTTCGAACCGCATGGTGGAGAGCATGAAGTTGTTCGACTCGATCTGCAACAACAAGTGGTTTACGGACACGTCCATCATTCTGTTCCTCAACAAAAAGGATCTGTTTGAGGAAAAAATTAAACGATCTCCCCTCACTATTTGCTTTCCGGAGTATTCTGGTAATTGGCAGCTTTTCATGTTGAGCAGTAGTTTATAGGGTTGTATTATTTGAGTCAATAAGCAATGGTCATACTATGTTATTGAAGTGTTGAAAGAAATGCCCCAATTTCGAAAGAATGAAAGAAATGGAGGCGCCGGGAATCGAACCCGGGCCGCCTGCTTCGAAGTCAAGCATGCTAACCACTACACCACAACCCCCGAGTCTCACAGGTCCTAATTCTCATTTACAACAGGGCCCCCTCTTCGAACATCGTTGCGACCCTCATGGTCCCGGGGCGAACTCGATGCCTCAAGGGCGGAGCACATTCACACGTAGGCTTCCAAGCCTGCTTCAATTCAATTCAACAGACCCTAATTCTCATTTACAACAAAAGCGATGTGTTTAACGGCTATTAAATGCAAAAGTTGCTTTGTAAATTGAGAAAAATTCTTAGTAGGATGGCAATGAGTAGTGACACAGATTATTTATCTCAAAATCTTCTGTGCCTACGTTTTAGTTTACAACCGAACTGGTTGAATTCCAAAATGTATAATTTCTTACAATAATCGTAGAGGCCAAATTTTGATTTAAGGAAACTATTAAGAAACGATCGTAAATCAGTCATAAAAATGTTTCAAAAACAACTGTAATCATAAACGAATCTGTCGTCAGTCAATCATTCAAGTTTGAAAAAAGGTTTTGGACATAATAATACAAATCAAATTTTGAACAACCTATGTATGTACATATTTTTCAGGCGCCAACACTTATGAGGAAGCAGCAGCTTATATTCAGCTGAAGTTCGAATCACTGAACAAACGACTGGACGGCCAGAAGGAGATCTACACCCAGTTCACCTGCGCCACCGACACCAACAACATCCGCTTCGTTTTCGATGCCGTCACGGACATCGTCATCAAGGACAATCTGCGACAGTGTGGACTGTTCTAAAGGCTGACACTAAAAATACATGCGCCACTTACTTATGGCATGAGTTCTGCGACTACATTCTGTACTCTTAATAGTGCAAATCTATACTTTTCGTAACGAAATCACACATTTTATTTAGTTTAGTCAAGTGGTGCAACTATTTTTTGTCAGACTAGTGGTGTCGTGTGGTGCTCTGCCGGGTGGTGCTAGACTGGACTGGCTGTAAAGCACGGTTGATACTTGTCCGATTTCTGGTCCCTTAGTGTTTTTAGAACAGCTGCCCAGCCAAAAGTTGGCATGACCCATCATGGTGAAGTCAAGTCGGTGTATATTCTTTGCACAAAATCCATTGAGTCAATTTTCCCCTGCAATTTTGTTCTTATTCATGTCCCTGTGTCCTTAAGGACAAGTACGAACCGGGTTTTGGCACCAGTGGGACACTACTTAAAAAGTTGTTAGTGCAGAATATATTATACGGTATGTAGGCTTACGTAAACTTTTTCTGTGAACAAAAAAGAACTGTTTAAGTGAATATTTATTAAAGTGAGATTGAGTTCTTTTTGTGGTGTTTTTTACCACTGACACGGATATTGTTTTTGTTAATAGTTTTTTAAATCCATGGTTATCTGTAACTTAGTTGTTCTATTTAGTATTTCGTTATTCTTGACTACTAAGAGTACCTAACAGGCTGTATTCTGTGCGCTTGTTTATAGAATCCAGTATACCATGGCTTTGTTAATCCGGTCTGTTATACGCTATTTTTCTTATGAATTTTGTTGTTAAAATGTTACAATATTTTAACGGATGTTTTTCCAATTGTATTTTAAATTTTCAACTGACCTAATTGTACCAGTAGAATATTTTAGTATAGATAGGAAAGAACGAGCGTACTGCAATATTTTTAATTAATTAATTAAAATTAATATCCAACAACAATGAATTTTATTTCAGTGCACACAGCTTGTATTTCTGCTTCCACGCTGTTGTTATTTTGTGACTTCTGGAGCTTGTATTTTATACTTTACAACGTGTATACGGCGCTTGTTTATATTAGTTGTTTTGAGTAGGCTGGTTGCGTAGCAAACTGAAATGCATAGTGCAAAATCTTGACAATTGATTTATATTTTTTTAAATCGTCAGTCGTCTAAGATTCACGATTCATGCTGATTTATTTTATAAATCATGGTTTAATAAAGTGACCTATGCAATCAACCTACTGTGATATTTTTTTGCTTCTTCACAATAGGTACAATATCAAGAGTAAAGCATAGCACTACTTTCAATATTCTTGTGCTCTTGATATTATTCTGAGTATTTACATGATGCTTGTTCTAGTGAATAATCATTATGTGCTCGTGCTTTTTGGTTATTGACTTGTTGACATTTTAATTGTTGAAATTATTTTGTTATTTTTGTCTTTGGCTGGGCCGCGTAAATTTAGGAAAGTTTCTGTTTTAAAATTTTTCCGATAGTTAAGACTACAGGTGGCCTGTTGTAAAGACAATTGGTATGACACCAGATTTGGCTACCCTTTACTGATGCCACTGTGTGCAGTTATGTTTCTGTATATATGCTTGTTCGTAGAAGCCAAATAATTTGATATAGAAGGTCAGTCAGCAACAGTAGCTGAGATTGTATGACTGAGTAGTGAATAATAATCAACACTAAACTTTGCTACCACTTTTAATGTTTATACTGAAAATCATCGGCGATTTCAACCATGAGATTTGTGAAAGTTAGGTAGCTGCGAGCTGTCACATCTATCGCACATTTTCTGCACTTTTTGTGATACAAATTTTTATAGGTCTGTTTTTGACGTTCTTTCGACATGCCAAAATTTGCTGTTTACCATTCCTACAAGTTTCGTTACAACTTGAGCAACAAAAATTGACACTTTTTGTCTTGCTTAAAACTCCTCAAATCAGAGTTTTACGACCACAAATTGTAATACTGGCGCCTGGTCGAGAATAGAAGGTTAGAATACAACCTAGTGAAAAATGGGGGTCAGAGGTCAAGGTCAACGGGCGTGTTTGAACTTTATGTAATGACATGTTGGATAAAATTGAAGTCTAGCAGCTACAATTGAAGATAATATTTTGCGAGATAATTAATTTGTGAAATGAACTATCGATGCTGATCTGAGACTACCTTTGTGAATTGAACCATGTTTAGAGGTTGTTTGTAAAACTCTTTCTGTTTATACATAAGCCAATATATGCCTTATGATAATCTGCACAATTCTGGGTTTGTACTATTTAATATGCCTTATCATTCTACTTCTGTTGTATTTACTGTTGCATTATTCTATTTTTTGTACACAGTTTGGTTTCCGTTGAAAGCCAGTCAGTACTCGCTTTACTTAATCAGTTACCCCACTTATGCCTTGCTGTATCCCTTTATTATATGCTAGAACTCGAAAGCTAATGTCGTTTTTTGACGATTCAACTGAAAAATTTCAGGTTAATCTTAAATTTAGCTAGCTGAGATTTCAAAATAGCATATTTTACACAATGTCAATTTCTCGAGACTATTTTAGCTTTCGCGTTTGTGGCAGATGTTATTGCGTTTTAATATGCTTTTTCACTAATGATTTTATTTAAATTTTAATATTTTGTTCTGAGAAGTTGACGTAAATTTCAGTACAATTTTCGACCAATGAAAAACGGCTATGTGCTTTTCGAGGGTAAAAAACTACAATGCTTTAGTATTGCCTTTAGTATATAGCCGTATCACCCTTATTATCAATACTGTCTGTATTCCTCATTATTTTGACTATAGTTAATTGCTTTATTCCAGATAGCGTATTTATTGATACAAGAAACAGACTTCTTAATTCTTGATATTTAGTTTCTTGTTTACAAGCTAAAACAAGTGTTTCACATTTAGTTGTACTACATTTTAGCATAAAAACTGTTGCGATTCGCACTTTGAAGTTATTCATTTTTTGAAAACTACCTACTAAGTCCATCTTTTTGGGAATTTATTAACACATATAAGTATTTATTTCACTAATCAGTATTAAATTTGACGTTCGATTTTTGGGGAGCATAATAATGTTAATATTACGGTTAAAGAAGTCTATTTTTACAGGCCCATTAATGATAAAAGATTCACGCAACAAGCTACTCACTCTATTATGGGGGCTTCGTTATTTTGCGTTTTACCGAAGCTATTTATTTAGGTATGTGGGCACGGCTTGAAGTTTAAGTCAACGAATCTAGGTTGTTTGCCTGCGGTATTTGTGCAATCCAAGCATGTTTTGATAAGTACGCTATCCGTCAGATCTCACGCAGAGTGGCTTTTGTTATTCTACATGTTTACCAAAATGGACTTGTTTTACATCAGTTACAGTTGTGCTTTGTTAATGGTTGTAGCATGTTTGTGCTGTTTTCTGATTCTGTGCTTGTATTTGGGTTTGCAATGGTTGATTGTAAGAATAAGTAGAAAAAGAACGTACGAACATATTTCATCTGTTCAGTTTTTATGCATCGTAGTAAAAACAGATGCTTATTATTTTTTTGCATGGTTTTTCGTTAAAGTTATTATTTTATCTGACAATATAGTATTGAAAGCTAGTACTGAATGACAGTAAGAGATTGGAGTTTATAGAGTTTTAGGAGATGCGATTGATATTAATATTCTTTCCGCCTTATTCTTGTAAACTGTAAAACAGTATATAAAAAGGGTTTAGGGGGAAAAGTGAGTGTTTGGTTACAAATAACTTCAAATTATTGTTTGTATAAATGAGACTAAGTTATATAGGAACAATGTAATTGAGTGCACAGAACTTGCGTTTTTTTAATTCAGAGAACTGTGACCACTGTAAAATATAACCAGCGTTAATCTGGGCGATATTGTAATTGCTTGATGACGTAACGGCGTGCACTGTATGTACGGTTGCAATTGGATTATGAATAATAAATTTTGCCACCGTACTGAGTTTTCGTAGATGGAGTGGAGACCATACCGAGTACGTACATAATAGCTGGGGATAATAGGAGAGTTCAAAGATGCTCCGGTGGAAATTGACCTGTTAACCCTTTCATGCCTGGACGGGCCATATGGCACCAACGTTATGAATACTCTATCTGGGTCTATTAAACTTGGCTAATTTGTTCCAGTCAGCTAATCCTCGAACCTTTTTTTTACCAATCGTAGATCTTTGTATTTAGCAGCCAAGTTTTACTTGTACTGCCATACAACAAAACCTATGCTTAGTTAAGCAATGTGAAAATTTGACTTTTTTTCATCCCAAAAGTAGTATTTTCTTTATGGCCACATTATGCTAATTAATCGCAACTCCGGCAGTCAGCTTTTTGTGCATCAGATACAGCGGATATTGTAGTTTATTTTTAGCATTCAACTATTGAAAGCGCACGGTTTCTGTGTTAATACTCTAAGGTGAGGTACATATGCCTGAGCGATGGCGCAAATTTTCACAAACTTTCACCTTTGAGCGCTTATAACTCAAAAACGGTGCGTCCTAGACCCTTAATCGACTGACTATGTTTTGTTCACCATTCATTTCTCTGTCGAATGGCGGTTTCGCGATCTCTCTACGACGCACGTAGCTCGAGCAATGGCCAAAAAACTAGAGGGTGTCAGAGTCCAGCTGCCTTTGCAGGGAAAGTCCCGGCATGAAAGGGTTATCCAGGGTGTCGTGAATGGCAAATTTTGTTAAACTTTCAGTCTAGATGCAATTTTTTGGTAGTACTAGCTTCAAATTGCTCAGTTTTGAGCTTGTAGACCGAAAAATTCAAGACTCAGTTTCTTTGTATAACCCTTTCATGCCTGGACGGGCCATATGGCACCAACGTTATGAATACTCTATCTGGGTCTATTAAACTTGGCTAATTTGTTCCAGTCAGCTAATCCTCGAACCTTTTTTTTACCAATCGTAGATCTTTGTATTTAGCAGCCAAGTTTTACTTCTACTGCCATACAACAAAACCTGTGCTTAGTTAAGCAATGTGAAAATTTGACTTTTTTTCATCCCAAAAGTAGTATTTTCTTTATGGCCACATTATGCTAATTAATCGCAACTCCGGCAGTCAGCTTTTTGTGCATCAGATACAGCGGATATTGTAGTTTATTTTTAGCATTCAACTATGGAAAGCGCACGGTTTCTGTGTTAATACTCTAAGGTGAGGTACATATGCCTGAGCGATGGCGCAAATTTTCACAAACTTTCACCTTTGAGCGCTTATAACTCAAAAACGGTGCGTCCTAGACCCTTAATCGACTGACTATGTTTTGTTCACCATTCATTTCTCTGTCGAATGGCGGTTTCGCGATCTCTCTACGACGCACGTAGCTCGAGCAATGGCCAAAAAACTAGAGGGTGTCAGAGTCCAGCTGCCTTTGCAGGGAAAGTCCCGGCATGAAAGGGTTAACCAGGGTGTCGTGAATGGCAAATTTTGTTAAACTTTCAGTCTAGATGCAATTTTTTGGTAGTACTAGCTTCAAATTGCTCAGTTTTGAGCTTGTAGACCGAAAAATTCAAGACTCAGTTTCTTTGTATAACCCTTTCATGCCTGGACGGGCCGCGTATTTACAAAATCTACCACGTAAATGCACTATGCCAAAGTCTACCCGATTTTTGCACCACCGTTTACAAAATCTACCACGTAAATGCACTATCCTGCTGGGTGCCAAAATCTACCCGATTTTTGCACCTCGTATGACAAAATCTACCATATGTAGGCACTATGCACAGTATGCACGTATGAATTAATGAGTTTCAAATTTGATTCAAATTCAAATTTTTCGAAGGCTTAGATGCCGTTACAGTAAATTTGAAGGCTAAAAGTTAAATTTTAAAAGTTTTAAATGTTTATGCGAGATCTTCTTTATATTTTCACTTTTACCTTCAGATTCTACTAACACGAATAAAATTCTATAAAAAGTTACGTAACTCCGAACTTTAAAAAACCTCGAGAAAAACTGCATACACCGCATTACGGGGGGGGGGGGCTAGATGTAGAGGCTCTCAAAAATTCAATTTTACGTGTAAATCATACCTATGTATGCGCAACAAAACGTTTTTTTGTGTTCACAAAGCGTCTCTTCACCTGAAATTTTTGTTAATATTGACGAAGTTTATTTTTCGTGTTTCAGTAACCATCAGGGCCCGATTTATCGAAGCAAAATGTTCGTCATCAGAAATGTTCGTCATCGAAAATGTTCGTCATCGAAAATTTTGGATTGATCGAAACATTTTCGATGATGAACATTTGCTTTTTCGATGACGAACATTTGCTTTTTCAACGGCGAGTTCGTCATCGAAAAAGCAAATGTTCGTCATCGAAAATGTTCGTCATCGAAAAGTTCGTCATCAAAAATGTTCGTCATCGAAAAAGCAAATGTTCGTCATCGAAAAAGCAAATGTTCGTCATCGAAAAACAAATGTTCGTCATCGAAAAGCAAATGTTTGTCATCGAAAAAGCAAATGTTCGTCATCGAAAAAGCAAATGTTCGTCATCGAAAAAGCATATGTTCGTCATCGAAAAAGCAAATGTTCGTCATCGAAAATGTTCATTATGGAAAATTTTCAGCGTTCGAAATTAGATCAGTCGTTCTAAGTTCTAACATTCTGAATTAGAACATTTTCATTAAAGTCTAAATTCTCTAATAATAATAATAAATACTACTAACTACTTCCAATACTACTACTACTACCTAAGACTACCTAATACTAGTAAAATTGAGGTACAATAAAGTATTGAATTTAGTGGTTCTGTCTGGTGTCAATGGATAGTGGCAAACTCTCAAAGTTGAATATTATTTTGTTTCAACTTTTGCGCAACATTAACCAAAGTTTTGAAAAACTTTACGTAAATCCTTTTGCCGAAAGAGACTAATTTAATAGTTCAGAAAAGCTGAAAAGCTGGTTATGATTTCACAGAGCTCGGTTCATATACTCGCCCTTGTCCTTGTCCCTATCATTTTGTCCTTGAGCAATTACAAAATTACCTGGCCAAATAAGCCGATTTTTGGCATGAAAATATTTGACCTCAATTCCAGACCGCATACAAAAATCATATAAAACGCTTCCGTTAATTCTTCACAGCAGCTGACCGAAATGTGCCCTAGTCCTTCTTGTCCCTCTGTGTTCTCAAGGACTAGTATAAACCGGTCTTAAATTAAGTACGCCTGAACCAAATGCTTGAAACGGCCAGCCAACTCTCTTTGCAGTATGGTCGCAGATATCAGTTATTCAGTTAACAGCTATTAGGGTCGATTCACACTTATACGGACAAAGCCTGTATAATCCGTTTTTTAATTCTTACTTTTTAAGGCAAACGCGCATAGTTTGGGCCTAAGTTGCGTTCATATTTTTGAACAGTATGTCCGTTTGTCCGTATGACCTGGAGTTTTGGCTAGCCGTTCAGTTGGTCCTTATGTCCATACGGCAGTACCGTTATTTTAATAATTAATATTAAAAATTGTTATTAAAAATACTTTTAATTTCAATTATTTTATTAATATTAATATTAAAAAATAAATGAGCTGCGCTATTTATATGAATATTTAATTAATAATAAATAAGGTTGGCTATTTATAGTAATATTAAAATTACTGCCAACTGCTTATGTACCTAAAGATGTTCGCAGTTGAAATTTTCAACAGAGGTACCAAGCTCCGTTGAAATGTTCGTCATCGAAAAAATTTTCGATGACGAGCTTTTGTCATTTAGAACATTATAATGTTCTAAAAGACCAAAGCTCGTCATCGAAAAATTTCTCGATGACGAACATTTTCGATGACGAACTTTCGATGACGAACATTTGTCTTTTGATAAATCACCGTTGAAAAAACAAATGTTCATCATCGAAAATGTTTCGATCAATCCAAAATTTTCGATGACGAACATTTTCGATGACGAAAATTTGTTTTTTCAATAATGAACATGTATTTTCGATGACGAACATTTGGTTTTTCGATGACGAACATTTGGTTTTTCGATGACGAACATTTTTGATGACGAACATTTGTTTTTCGATGACGAACATTTTTGATGACGAACATTTTCGATGACCAACATTTTCGATGACGAACTTTTGATGACGAACATTTTGTTTCGATAAATCGGGCCCAGATCTCAAGCTCCATGATTTTTTAATTTTTTACCCATGGCGTGTCCAGTGACGCCAAATGTAAAGTCACTCAAATTTAGTGGGCCCGAAACTGAGTGGGCTCATTTTTTCACGTTCTGCCTTCGATTTTACAGATTGAAAATCGGGATCATTCAATTTTGCGCACACATATTGTGGGCTAGGGTTATGGCAAGTTTCAGTTCGATTGGCTATATCTGGAGCTTGTTGCATAAAAATAACAGTGTTAAACGGTTAAATGTTAAACTGTTAATTAAGTGCGTCCTAGACCTTTAATCGACTGATAATGTTTCGGTCACCATTCAATTCTCTATCGAATCTCTATGGTGGTTTCGCGATCTCTCTAGTAGGTTAAGTTTGACTGTATGCCTTATTGAAGTATACTAATAAAGCAGCCACCTGGGGCCGTATTCTCAAAATTACCTGCAGGTAAAGTTAGGCTAACTTTACCCACAGGTAAGGTGAAGGTAAAGTTAATCAAGGCGTAAAATGGCTATTTCAGCTATAAAAATGTGGCTGCATCATTGCTATCCAATCAAGCCGACAGCCAATTGAGCTTGAGAATAAGCAGGAACAAGCCCCGCCTACATATTCGTTATGAGAGCAGAGTTGTTTCTCGTCCGCTCACCGAATGTGCGTCGACTGAGCAAGTCAGTAAGCTGATGACGAACGAAACCCGAAAGCGACCATTTTTAAATTTTTTTGTTTTGTTATTTTTACGCTAAATAAACGATCCATAAGCCAAGTAAATATGAATCTGTTAAAAATTTGAAAATTGGTAATTTTTTCGAAAAATTATTAGGTTATTCTTCAGCTTTTCCTGGTCTAGATTAGGAATAACTCGCACATTACAGGAGAATTAGCTGGAGAATAAGATATTCTTTAACTTTGATTAGTTCAATAATGTTCGTTAGTCGTTAGCTATTCCTGAGCTATTCTTTACCTATTCTAGCTATTCCCCAACTTCGAGAACAACTACAATTAACTATAAGCATGTTGGTGCAATGAAAAGTTATTTTATTCCTATACAGCAAATGGACCTGTACTAAAATAGTGCTTTTAGATTTGGATTAAAGGACATATATACGGCTGAAGGCCAAGCGGGTACAATGCTAACGGACGTAAGCTTGAATGGAACAGCCGTGCAGTTCAGTTTGTCCGGACGTCCGTTCATCCTTTTCTCCGAATGTCCCGTTGTCCGTACACAAGTCCAATTCGATTCTACTTAAAATATCGATTGATAACCTTAAAGCCCGGTTCATTATACTTTTTACGTTGGTTTTTTTCATGGAATTTTATGAGTAGAATATATAGAATACTCAAGTAAAATCTAAAGGCCAAGCTGAAGTAAGTAACTGAAGTTAAAAGAAACTTTACTGTAGTCCACGCTGTCAAAAAATTGGAATTTGAATAAAATTTGAAACTCGGTATTTCGTACGTACTGCGCATAGTGCCTACATGCGGTAGATTTTGTCAGACGTGGTGCAAAAATCGGGTAGATTTTGGCAGCCAGCAGGATAGTGCATTTACGTGGTAGACTTTGTAAAAGGTGGTGCAACAAGCAGCAATTTTATGCAAAATTTATAGAGTTCTGATCCATGGCCACGACCAGCCGGTCAGCAATTTCCAACAGTAGCAGTAATTTTTAGTGTAAATCGTTGTCGGTGGAATTGAATTACTTGGAAGAAATTGCTTCTAAGGAAGTTTAACCTGTCGCTATACATATTTTTAATAATCCGGAAAGGTTTTTTGGTATTATTCGAGAACAATTGGTAAACCCAGCCTATTCATTTATCCGACGTCAGTAAAATATGCTGACAATTAAAAAAGCATAAATAGTTAAATCAGTTAATCACGAATAGTTAATCAGAGATGCACGGGAGCAGTTGGTAAGGGTGGGGTGCCGGACCTCCGGCGGAGGGTGGTTCTGGTTTTGTTTTGTTTTTCCGGCAATAGCCGGAAAATTTTCGCAGTTACGGTATTCGATTTCTTACTCAATTTTGGTGCACTTTTCCGGATTCAAGTGGGGGAGTGAGAGGTTGATTTGATGTGGGTTGCCGCTGTCTGAGAGGGGGGTCCTAGGCCCCCTGAGGGGGGAGTAGATAACCTGCCTGCCCCTCCTTATGTGCATCTATGCTTACAATCTATTTTTCGCCATTCAGAAATAGTTAAGTAATAAATTATGCTGCAATAATTAATATCTAAATTTTGAAAAAATAGGAAAGCTAAAAGTGCTGGTAACTACACCCACGCCGATATTGAGATTGCTAAAGACTGTGCCACAGCCCCAAATTTTTTAGGTCTCAATTATTATTCAGGGAAGTTTTCTCCCTTCAAATATCTTTGCGATACTGCAAGAAAACTTAATCAGCGACCTTATTCATGTGCCCAATTCGATGTCTCAAGCAAGAAGCACATTCACATTCACATGCAGGCGTCCTAAGCAACACGCACACTGGATTCTATGGCTTACCCACAACACAGGACTTAGGGGGGGGCTACCTGTATAAGTGAAAAGTTTAAGCGCTCCGATTTGTTTCAAACTTGCACACGTTGTGGCCGCGATAGAGGTGCATCGCAGATGTAAAAAACTGGAACCGAAGCTATCGCCCATTTTTGACTAGGGGCTCTTGAAATTTCAATTTTACGTGTAAATCATATGCGCAACAAAACGTTTTTTTGGTCACAAAGCGTCTCTTCACCTGAAAATTTTGTTAATACTGACGAAGTTGATTTTTAAATGATTCAGTAGTCTAATATAATATACTCAACTTCTATGATCCATTTCTTTAAATTTTTGCCCATGGCGTGTGCAGTGAACCAGCATAAACTCTGTGGTGAGCTGGTGATGTGCTGAAACGAGGGGGCGTACCCCCCCTGAAATCAACACACTTCCCTGGTTTGAGGCGGGGTCCCCCCATTTGAATCAAGACATGTCTTGATTCGAGGGGGGGTATCCTTCCCCCCTGAAATCAAGGCGTAAAAGGGCTCGGCCGGAGCATCGTTCCGGCCGATTAGCTAGGACTGGGAAGACTGAGTGTCATACTCTTCCCTACTATATATGTGCTTTTGATGTAACTAAGTAAAAACGTTATCTATTCAAGTGGTTAGTTTGGTAAAGGCTTATTCCACCAATTATATATGTAGCGACGAAACGGTTTGACTCAACGAATTAACTTTGACAATGGTTACAATTTTACTTTGACTTTCTGGTTACAATTTTTAATGCTTTAATGGAGCTTAAAAATTTGGAATTGGTTTTCGCATCCTATTTTTTACACTGAAAATTTCGGTCAGAAAAAATTTTATACTTAGTTTTTCAGAAAACTAAATAAACACATCTCGCCATTTTAGACCTACAGTAACCAGCAACAACAAAAGAAGCTAGCTGGCTGGCCGCCTGGGCCAGCTCACACACAAGACACGATCACACACAATACTAAAATTACACACAGACCCACACACTCATTTGCCACAGCGAATACACGTAAGACGTGTAATTCGCTAGAGCAAATCAAATGTAAGGTCCTGTCGCTACTGTGGTAGCGACAGGAAAAATCGGGTAGACTTTGGCATAGTGCATCTACGTGGTAGATTTTGTAAATACGCGGACGGGCCATATGGCACCAACGTTATGAATACTCTATCTGGGTCTATTAAACTTGGCTAATTTGTTCCAGTCAGCTAATCCTCTAACCTTTTTTTTACCAATCGTAGATCTTTGTATTTAGCAGCCAAGTTTTACTTCTACTGCCATACAACGAAACCTATGCTTAGTTAAGCAATGTGAAAATTTGACTTTTTTTCATCCCAAAAGTAGTATTTTCTTTATGGCCACATTATGCTAATTAATCGCAACTCCGGCAGTCAGCTTTTTGTGCATCAGATACAGCGGATATTGTAGTTTATTTTTAGCATTCAACTATGGAAAGCGCACGGTTTCTGTGTTAATACTCTAAGGTAAGGTACATATTATGCCTGAGCGATGGCGCAAATTTTCACAAACTTTCATCTTTGAGCGCTTATAACTCAAAAACGGTGCGTTCTAGACCCTTAATCGACTGACTGTTTTGTTCACCATTCATTTCTCTGTCGAATGGCGGTTTCGCGATCTCTCTACGACGCACGTAGCTCGAGCAATGGCCAAAAAACTAGAGGGTGTCAGAGTCCAGCTGCCTTTGCAGGGAAAGTCCCGGCATGAAAGGGTTAAGGCTGGGCTGAAGGCCAATTCACACGAGAGCGCATTATATCAATAGAATATTCAGACTGCCTGCTGCATTATTGCACCACAATGCAAGTAGGCAGTGTGCGCAAGCTCCCGCTCATGCTTCATGGCGTACGCCATGCAATGCGCCATGGGGGAAAAACAAATTTTTTAAGAAAATTAATTTTTTGAATTTACTGGACGAGTTTCAATGATTTTGGTACCAATGTCCCCCATTGACTTACGACTTCAGAAATGTGTATTTTGAAGTATATTTTTTGCAAAATTCAAATTTTTTCATATAATTTTCACAAAATTCAAATTTTTCCAAAGTTTTTAATTTTTTCGCTGTAGGATAGGGTACCGTTATTTTAATAATTAATATTAATATTAAAAGTCGTTATTAAAAGTACTTTTAATATTAATTATTTTATTAATATTAATACAAGACTAGTGCGTCTAGTTTAGACTAGTTAGACTAAATCTACAACGTGAGGTCACGCAGTGTTTAACGTTAAAATTTATTTTGAAAAAAATTCAAAATTAAGTACAAGTTGACTTGCAATGCGATTTGATCGCATATGAGGTGATTACAGGTAGTCATAAAAGGGAAAAATTCCAGGAGCCATAACTTTTTATGTGGTAGTGGCATCGACGTGAAATTTTTTTTAAATGCTAGCGCTTGTCAAGAGCTATCGATTGATAGGTCGCACAGTGCCGTAAAATGCAAACCAACGTTCCGTATTAATTAGTAGTTAACGCTGATTTAACGTTACGTCCGTCAACGTCAACTAAGGTGTCATTCAAAAGCGCCTGAAGTGCTGAGCAGAATGCCGTTAATTTCATGTTTGTACGTCAACGTTGAAGCAAGTTATAATGATTTCAATTTTTCCGAACTTTTGTTCAATACGTATATGGTGTGAGTAGTCGCGGAGGAATTTTTTCGAACAAAATGTTTTCGAAAAAGAACTTTTGGCCATAACTTTTTTCATTGACCACGTAAATGGTTCCTGTTTTCGTAGTTAGATAGAGCAGAAGAAGGGCTTTTATTTGATACCAAAAAAGCTACACGTTAACGCTGACTTATTTACTGAAAAACGCAAAATAAAATTTTAGAATAAAATACATTTCAGATTCAGACCCATATTGCCGGCTCCATGGTCACTGATAGAGTAAAAACTGTTTTGTGTAATGATCACAGTTATATGGCTGACTTCATGGAAGCATTTCCTTTGTTATATCAATGGTAACACGGACGTTGCTTAACATTTTTGAAAAATATTAAGTTTACGTAAAAACTTTTGACGCCATAACTTTTTTTAGCTAACTGGTAAAAAGTTCTAGTTTTCGGCATCCGTTACGATATAAGAACAGCTTTGATTTGACACCATAAAAAGTATAGGTTACCGCTGACTTATGCGTCGAAAAACGTAGTATTAGTTTTGACAATAAAATAACTCCAACTTTATTGACCCGGAACCAGAGAACCGGGGCATGTCCAGCACAATGTAAACTTGTTTCATGTTCAGAACATCAACGCCAACCCTTCCAGACCCACCTCACCCTATTATTATAATTATCACAAAAAATAGGATAGTTTTAAAGATATTAACAAGTCTAGTGCGTCTAGTTTAGACTAGTTAGACTAAATCTACAACGTGAGGTCACGCAGTGTTTAACGTTAAAATTTATTTTGAAAAAAATTCAAAATTAAGTACAAGTTGACTTGCAATGCGATTTGATCGCATATGAGGTGATTACAGGTAGTCATAAAAGGGAAAAATTCCAGGAGCCATAACTTTTTATGTGGTAGTGGCATCGACGTGAAATTTTTTTTAAATGCTAGCGCTTGTCAAGAGCTATCGATTGATAGGTCGCACAGTGCCGTAAAATGCAAACCAACGTTCCGTATTAATTAGTAGTTAACGCTGATTTAACGTTACGTCCGTCAACGTCAACTAAGGTGTCATTCAAAAGCGCCTGAAGTGCTGAGCAGAATGCCGTTAATTTCATGTTTGTACGTCAACGTTGAAGCAAGTTATAATGATTTCAATTTTTCCGAACTTTTGTTCAATACGTATATGGTGTGAGTAGTCGCGGAGGAATTTTTTCGAACAAAATGTTTTCGAAAAAGAACTTTTGGCCATAACTTTTTTCATTGACCACGTAAATGGTTCCTGTTTTCGTAGTTAGATAGAGCAGAAGAAGGGCTTTTATTTGATACCAAAAAAGCTACACGTTAACGCTGACTTATTTACTGAAAAACGCAAAATAAAATTTTAGAATAAAATACATTTCAGATTCAGACCCATATTGCCGGCTCCATGGTCACTGATAGAGTAAAAACTGTTTTGTGTAATGATCACAGTTATATGGCTGACTTCATGGAAGCATTTCCTTTGTTATATCAATGGTAACACGGACGTTGCTTAACATTTTTGAAAAATATTAAGTTTACGTAAAAACTTTTGACGCCATAACTTTTTTTAGCTAACTGGTAAAAAGTTCTAGTTTTCGGCATCCGTTACGATATAAGAACAGCTTTGATTTGACACCATAAAAAGTATAGGTTACCGCTGACTTATGCGTCGAAAAACGTAGTATTAGTTTTGACAATAAAATAACTCCAACTTTATTGACCCGGAACCAGAGAACCGGGGCATGTCCAGCACAATGTAAACTTGTTTCATGTTCAGAACATCAACGCCAACCCTTCCAGACCCACCTCACCCTATTATTATAATTATCACAAAAAATAGGATAGTTTTAAAGATATTAACAAGTCTAGTGCGTCTAGTTTAGACTAGTTCGACCATTTCCTGTGGTGAAAAAGATAATTTATGTAATTTATGCATTAACAGCAGAATTCTAATTGATTGGCAAAAATTTTTAAAATTTTGCCAAAATTTTAATCACATTAAGATTTGATCACATATGGTTTTGAGTTGCCGTAACTTTTGATATTGGGGAGATACTGGAATGATTTTGGCATCATTCGAAAGCAAATTACGAGAGCTTTCAAATGATGGGTGACATGGCCCGGTAAGTTGACGTTAAGCTTGCGTCATATTTTATAATTGGAAATTTAGACGTTTAAACGTGAATGGTATACGTCAAGTAAGGTGTCATTTGAAAGCGCTTTCTGTTCTGAGTTGAGTGCCGTCAATTATGTGTTTGTACGTCAACGTTGAAGCAAGTTATGACGCTTCCAATATTGCTTACCATATGACACGAAATATCGCTATATCATCAGACAGTCATCGTAGTAGATGTTCGAGCCCGAAAATGTGAGTGTAAAATTTTTTCATTTTTTCAAACCGGTTTAGCGGCTCAGCGGTTCATTGAACCGACTAACTCTGAATAGAAAACATCTTGGCCTTGATGCCTGCTATTCAATAACGCAAAAACCAAGTTTCTACGTTGAGCGGTTCCTGAGTTATTATCATTTCTCTTTTTTGCCGAAAAATTTATATAGTATAGTAAGGTAAATAGTAAGGTAACAAGTCTAGTGCGTCTAGTTTAGACTAGTTCGACCATTTCCTGTGGTGAAAAAGATAATTTATGCATTAACAGCAGAATTCTAAATGATTGGCAAACATTTTCAAAATTTTGCCAAAATTTTAATCACATTAAGATTCGATCACATATGGTTTTGAGTTGCCGTAACTTTTGATATTGGGGAGATACTGGAATGATTTTGGCATCATTCGAAAGCAAATTACGAGAGCTTTCAAATGATGGGTGACATGGCCCGGTAAGTTGACGTTAAGCTTGCGTCATATTTTATAATTGGAAATTTAGACGTTTAAACGTGAATGGTATACGTCAAGTAAGGTGTCATTTGAAAGTGCTTTCTGTTCTGAGTTGAGTGCCGTCAATTATGTGTTTGTACGTCAACGTTGAAGCAAGTTATGACGCTTCCAATATTGCTTACCATATGACACGAAATATCGCTATATTATCAGACAGTCATCGTAGTAGATGTTCGAGCCCGAAAATGTGAGTGTAAAATTTTTTCATTTTTTCAAACCGGTTTAGCGGCTCAGCGGTTCATTGAACCGACTAACTCTGAATAGAAAACATCTTGGCCTTGATGCCTGCTATTTAATAACGCAAAAACGAAGTTTCTACGTTGAGCGGTTCCTGAGTTATTATCATTTCTCTTTTTTGCCGAAAAATTTATATAGTATAGTAAGGTAATTAAAGATATTAATTAAAAAAAATTGAGCCGCTCTCTTTATATTAATATTTAATTAAAAATAAATTAGGGCGGCTATTTATATTAACAAGACTGAGTACATAATAGCGTTTCACTCTAATAGAAGAAGAGTGAGACACTCTTCAGCCTGCCTGTGTTCTAGCTCAGGCAGATGCGCTGGTCGTTTTTAGGCTACATGTTGACATTCTATGCAACATGTGGCTGACCAATCAGCGCGTAGATTCCCTGCGTAACACAATTTAGTAGGATAATCGCTGATGCGTTGATAAGCATTAAGATAGGGATAAAAGCTTAATAACTCATTATTTATTCATAGTCTGCTTGCAAAAACATTAAAAAAGGTTTGCAAATACCTCTAGGGATATTTTGGCTAACTTTCAGCGAAATTGATTGAGAAACTTTTGAGATATAAACTTTTCTAAATTTCTTCAAAGTTTCTCAATCGATTTTACTGAAAGTTTGCCAAAATATCCCCAAAGGTATTTGCAAACCTTTTTTAATGTTTTTACAAGCAGACTATGAATAAATAATGAGTTATTAACCTTTAGCCCTATCCTGTTTTATGATTGGAGCACGTGCACAGGCATCTGCCAATCAGAGAATAGACTTACGTGACAATCGTCATTGGCTACGGCGTAGGCTGATGCATCTTTTAATGTAGTTTGAAAAATGTGAAATTGCAGTTTGAGCCTGCGTAAATCCAAACTGTTCAAATTTTCGACCTGTCTATTCTGCTGACAATTTAACTGAGCTAAAACCAAAGTCTGAGAAAATCTACGCAATTCGTAACGAATCCGGCGATATTTCGTAATGAAATTATATGCAAAACGTACGTAAAACCAATGGTTTATTAAACCACCTTTGTAAAATCCACCCTGAAGTCCATAAAATGTAAAATGTTTGTCGAAATTAGCCGCGTGTCGGATGTATCCGAGTTTGCCCCAGCCCTGTGACCTGTGTGCCTTTGCTCAGAGCAACATTTCCAATTCAACAGTTTGTCAAACCTTGGTTTTGACTGAGCACAGTCATCCTGCTCAATAACAGACTTCGCATTCGTTCATTCATCGTTACTGGGTCCAGGATTGACAGTGACACATAGATCACGACGAGTTCACGACTCACGTACGAGTCAGCTACTCAGCTTCTCGACAGCAGATTTAGCTGTGGGAGTTAGGGCAAAAAAGTTAAACTTTAACTTAAGGTAGCGCTCAGCAACAAAACTCATGTTTGGCGCTCAGCTCATGCAATAAATAGCAATACCACTTTAATTGTATATCAAAGAGACATCAAAAAAATCTATTTACAATAGGTACAGTTCAGCACTTTAATGTGAATGTGTCAAATTTTATGACCATGTCGAATTTCCTATTCACACTAATTTTGTTTTTGACCTAGCTCAACGAAACTTCAACCGATTTTGATGATCTTGGTATCAATAGAAAGATCTCTCAAAAATCTAGACGTGATTGATCTTCGATTTTTCATTTTTATTTTTGATTTCGCAAAAAATTGATTTTTCAAAAATTAGTCGTGTTTGATCGACTACAAAAAGTGCTGCGGGCCAAAATTTGAAAATCGAAGAACTTTCACGTCTGCATTTATATTCTTTCTTTCATTGTGCAAATTTTCAACTCAATCGCAAACGGCAGCTGGGACCCAGGTCCAAAAAAAGTAGTCGATTTCGCTACGCAAAAATGTAAGGTTTGCCCACACGTTTCACTTTTTCAAAAATTAGACCTTTCCTAGGACTGCATATTTCCGTTGAAAAAGTTACAAAAAGCCATACTCAATTTTTTAAGAAATTAAATCAAAAATTTGACATTTTCGAAGATTTATCAGCTTTGTAGGTTTTTCATTTTGCATTTTCTATTTTCACGGCTAAATAACTCAGCAAAACTTCAACGTATTCGTAAGTTTAATACATCAATTTAAAGCTAAGAAACCGCATGTTTTAATGACATGAGTAATCATTTTATATGGAAACCAAAAATTTTTTTACTACGGCTACAAAATTGTCCAAAAAATTAAAAAAATTTTTTATCACAATATGCACATCAAATGAAAGCTATTTTCATCTTGAACAACTTTCCTTCAAGACATTATGGTCAAAAATGTCGCTGAAAAAAATTAAACGCCAAAGTCGGTTCCCCTGAGCGCCACCTTATGAAAAAAGTTAGGGGTCTTAATTTAACTTTAACTTTAACTCCAAAAAAAGTCAGAGGTCTTACTTTAACTGTAACTTTAACTTAAATTAAAACAACCTTAGGCTTTAACTTTAAATTAAAGTTGTTTTAAAAAAAGTTATATAAAAGTCATTGATTTTCGGCTTACCTACTTTAACTTTAACTTAAATTAATGCCTGCGCCTGCGCCTTACTTTAACTGGAACCTTAACGTAAATTAAAGCAATGGCCTTTACTTTAACTTTAACTTTAACTTAAATGAAAATGGTTTGACTTTTTTGCCCTACTGCTACTGGGAGTGTGGGATAAGTGTGCCACAGCCCACTGCCCACAATATAAACTGTAAGTTTGTTGTTAAACACCGGCCGTCGCTCACTGCACACTGTCATTTTGGGCGAATTCAGCCTGTCGGACAATTGTGTCGGCCGAGTTGGACCGGGCGGCAACTATCATACCGGCAGGTCATGAACACTACAAACAAATCGACTGTAAAACAGGTCACATTCTTATGATTCATTGCTTGCTTTCTCTCACATAACCAACTGTCATAGGCTGTGACACGTGTGTCAAATTGCTAAAAAACCTTGTATGTCTGTATACACAGGTGTATTTTCTAGTCAAGCTAGCATTCTGACCGTCTGGAGAACGCTAAACATTGACTACAGTTTATGTGGTTTATTCGCAAATTTAGGTACTTTTATGGTTCCACTTGGCTGCAAGCGCAAAGTAAGTAATTTTTTTATCTCACTTTTGTTTGCGGTATCTTAGCTTTTTTCACCTTAAAAAAACCATATTTTCACGTTTATTATTTTTTATGTTGCCAAAAACATTATGTAGACATAATTTCGACTTGATGTATAAATAATTCCGGCTTGATTTAAACGTCAGTCAAGTAAGGCTGGATTTAGAACTTGTAGATTAGCTTATTCAGTTAAATATTGAAACGTTGACGTTCAAAACAAATGGCTTTGTTATTGAATTAATGCCTGTTACAGGACTCCATCTGCGGCCAGCATAAAATTTAGGATTCTACGTTAAAATTGAGTTTGAAAAAGTGGTTGCCTTTGCAAAACAAGCCAAGGTGAGGGCAAAAGCTAAGTTAGTGGTATGTCAGCAGACAGCTGTGAGGTCGTGTAACATATTAGTGAATGCAACATACCTTTGGAGCAATTGCCCTCGCCTTCTTCAGGCAGTGCTGACACACAATTGCGCAGTCTTGTTATTATTACGGCAACGATCTATTTGCTCCTTTTTCGATATTCCGTGGTTCCGTGTCCGGCTTTAGTCAATAATGTAATTGTATAATATCACTGGAAATAATTATTAGTATATTTATTATTACTATTAATGATTGTTGCTAAATAATTAATAATAGTTTTATCTACAATAAACATGCGGAGTTTCAGGATTCAATTAAAATCTACTCACAAACGGTCGCATAGTACTGAACCGGTGAAAGTAACTGAAAATCCTCTAATGTCTAATCAGTCTCACTCGTGTTTGGCTGAGAGTGCGCGTCGAAATTCCAAGGATTCAGTTTCTGACAACAGCGGAGGCGCACCAGCAACTGAAATTAAAGTTAGTATATTGACCGCAAATTCTGCTGAAGGGGAAAGTATGCCAGGTTTGGAAGGCGCCGAGCGAGAATTAGCTGAAAATGCTCAGTGGAAGCGAATTCAGCAAAACACTTTCACACGCTGGGTCAACGAACGTTTGACGACTGTGAACAGTTATTGTTACAATTTGGAGACTGATCTCTCTGATGGCCTGTTGCTTATTCAATTATTGGAAGTCTTGTCAGGGAAGAAATTGCCGAAGCACACCAAAAAGCCAACGTTTCGATCTCAGAAGTTAGAAAACGTGTCCGTGGCGCTGAATTTTCTGCGTGATGAAGAGAATATTAAACTCGTTAATATTGGTACGTTGTGTTTGAGTGAAATTAAATTTCCACAAGCTTTTGCAAACTTGCTTTCTTGGCGAAAATTTCTGGTGGTTAGGTTTCATTACAGACTAAAACTAGCCGCCCATCAGCGATTTGGGTGCCCCCCCCCGCGGATAAAAAATTTGGTTCACGTTCGCGTAGCACTCCCCCCCGGTAGACAAACTTCGAAAACTTTTTGGGCAAAATGGCAAATGGCACGTTGGCACCTCCCTCAACTTGATTCTGGCTGCGCTCCTGCTTGGGGGCACCCGATACCGTACACTTTTCACATTCTTCAGTATTTTCCACTCAATTATAATATATTGTTTATACTTTTTACAAAATTTTCACCGTTTTATTGAGTTTTTTCATTCACGGTAACTTTGATAAAACTTGTGTTGAGATCGATACTTAAGTTTTGAAATTTTTAGAGGCTCAGGAAATTAAGATAATTTCACACGGAAGGTTCTATTTTTTTGTAAAAAACTAGTTTTTTATAATGGGTGCGTTTTCATCCGGTGAGACCCTGGACCATCCGCAATCTACCGCTAAAACTCCGTGTCATTCAGTAGCGTAGCCGTTCAGTGAGATCTACCTGTTTAGCAAGGGCGTGTCTGGGTCCTAACCCCCCTACCCCCTTTGGCCAACTCATAAGAAAGTTTCAACGAGGGTCCTCCCTTTTGGTTTTTGTGGCTCTCCTAAAAAAAATTTCCGATAGGTCTCCAATTAATGAAATTTGGCCTAAAAATCAAAAATTTCTCCAATTATTTTCTGGGGACTACCGCACCCAGATTCTCGCATTCACTCCGATTCCGATTTCTCGACAAGTGTAGCTTAAATTTACATTTTCCATACGAATTTTATTTCAAGATTCTAAAAAAGCTCTAGATTGTGGGAGCTGCCGTCCCCAAGCCCCCGCAACCCCCAATTAGTAAGTAATTCGTATATTTGGCTAACTAGCACAGCTAAAAACTTTGGCCGAACCCCCCCTCTTTTTTGGATTTCGTTAGTCCGCCGCCCGGGCCGCCCTCGCTGCGCCACTGGTGCTGTTTTCAGAGTTATATATATAATTATCTTTTTCGCATAGTTTCCAAATTTTATCCACGCCTATGAATTTTGTTATATTTACGCGGGTACGCCATACGCAGTAGTAAAAGAGCGTGCCCATGACTTTAGTCAGGCGGATGGGGTGGGCAACGTGGCTTCCTTTTTCGGCTAGTCTTCGGCTTGGTGGTTAAACCGTTTTCTACATTCAGATCTACCCCCCTGATGGATCAAATATACCTGAAATTTTGCGAAACTTTGTAAAATTTTCCCAACAAAGTGATATTTTTATTATTATTATTAATTAGCTTAACGTCACTAAATTTTACTAAATTTTGCCGGAATTTCGGGGACCCTCTCCCCGACCCCTCGATTTGGGGGAGTGGTCGACCCCATCACCCCATCATACATGTTTGCCTTGATGAGTGGACTTTATCATCTAAACCTACATTTTTTCTTGGCACTTGAAGATTGGCATTTAGATGAGATGATGTAAGCGATTAGGATCAGGGAAGGTGGTAGATCTGAATGTAGAAAACGATTTAACCACCAAGCCGAAGACTAGCCGAGAAAGGAAGCCACGTTGCCCGCCCCATCCGCCTGATTAAAGTCATGGGCACGCTCTTTTACTACTGCGTATGGCGTACCCGCGTAAATATAACAAAATTCATAGGCGTGGATAAAATTTGGAAACTATGCGACAAAGATAATTATATCACTCTGAAAACAGCACCAGTGGCGTAGCGAGGGCGGCCCGGGCGGCGGACTAACGAAATCCAAAAAAGAGGGGGGGTTCGGCCAAAGTTTTTAGCTGTGCTAGTTAGCCAAATATACGAATTACTTACTACGGATGCGGGGGCTTGGGGACGGCAGCTCCCACAATCTAGAGCTTTTTTAGAATCTTGAAATAAAATTCGTATGGAAAATGTAAATTTAAGCTACACTTGTCAAGAAATCGGAATCGGAGTGAATGCGAGAATCTGGGTGCGGTAGCCCCCAGAAAATAATTGGAGAAATTTTTGATTTTTAGGCCAAATTTCGTTAATTGGAGACCTATCGGAAATTTTTTTCAGGAGAGCCACAAAAACCAAAAGGGAGGACCCTCGTTGAAACTTTCTTATGAGTTGGCCAAAGGGGGTAGGTGGGTTAGGACCCTGACACGCGCTTGCTAAACAGGTAGATCTCACTGAACGGCTACGCTACTGAATGACACGGAGTTTTAGCGGTAGATTGCGGATGGTCCAGGGTCTCACCAGATGAAAACGCACTCATTATAAAAAACTAGTTTTTTACAAAAAATAGAACCTTCCGTGTGAAATTATCTTAATTTCCTGAGCCTCTAAAAACTTCAAAACTGAAGTATTGATCTCAACACAAGTTTTATCAAAGTTACCGTGAATGAAAAAACTTAATAAAACGGTGGAAATTTTGTAAAAAGTATAAACAATATAATTGAGTGGAAAATACTGAAGAATGTGAAAAGTGTACGGTATCGGGTGCCTCCAAGCAGGAGCGTAGCCAGAATCAAGTTGAGGGAGGTGCCAACGTGCCATTTGCCATTTTGCCCAAAAAGTTTTCGAAGTTTGTCTACCGGGGGGGAAGTGCTACCGCAACGCGAACGTGACCCAAATTTTTTATCCGCGGGGGGGCCACCCAAATCGCTGATGGGGGGCTAGTTTTAGTCTGTAATGAAACCTAACCACCAGAAATTTTCGCCAAGAAAGCAAGTTTGCAAAAGCTTGTGGAAATTTAATTTCACTCAAACACAACGTACCAATATTAACGAGTTTAATATTCTCTTCATCACGCAGAAAATTCAGCGCCACGGACACATTTTCTAACTTCTGAGATCGAAACGTTGGCTTTTTGGTGTGCTTCGGCAATTTCTTCCCTGACAAGACTTCCAATAATTGAATAAGCAACAGGCCATCAGAGAGATCAGTCTCCAAATTGTAACAATAACTGTTCACAGTCGTCAAACGTTCGTTGACCCAGCGTGTGAAAGTGTTTTGCTGAATTCGCTTCCACTGAGCATTTTCAGCTAATTCTCGCTCGGCGCCTTCCAAACCTGGCATACTTTCCCCTTCAGCAGAATTTGCGGTCAATATACTAACTTTAATTTCAGTTGCTGGTGCGCCTCCGCTGTTGTCAGAAACTGAATCCTTGGAATTTCGACGCGCACTCTCAGCCAAACACGAGTGAGACTGATTAGACATTAGAGGATTTTCAGTTACTTTCACCGGTTCAGTACTATGTGACCGTTTGTGAGTAGACTTCAACTGAATCCTGAAACTCCGCATGTTTATTGTAGATAAAATTATTATTAATTATTTAGCAACAATCATTAATAGTAATAATAAATATGCTAATAATTATTTCCAGTGATATTATACAATCACATTATTGACTAAAGCCGGACACGGAACCGCGAATATCGAAAAAGTAGCAAATAGATCGTTGCCGTAATAATAACAAGACTGCGCAATTGTGTGTCAGCACTGCCTGAAGAAGGCGAGGGCAATTGCTCCAAAGGTATGTTGCATTCACTAATATGTTACACGACCTCACAGCTGTCTACTGACATACCACTAACTTAGCTTTTGCCCTCACCTTGGCTTGTTTTGCAAAGGCAACCACTTTTTCAAACTCAATTTTAACATAGAATCCTAAATTTTATGCTGGCCGCAGATGGAGTCCTGTAACAGGCATTAATTCAATAACAAAGCCATTTGTTTTGAACGTCAACGTTTCAATATTTAACTGAATAAGCTAATCTACTAGTTCTAAATCCAGCCTTACTTGACTGACGTTTAAATCAAGCCGGAATTATTTATACATCAAGTCGAAATTATGTCTACATAATGTTTTTGGCAACATTAAAAATAATACACGTGAAAATATGGTTTTTTTTAAGGTGAAAAAAGCTAAGATACCACAAACAAAAGTGAGATAAAAAAATTACTTGCTTTGCGCTTGCAGCCAAGTGGAACCATAAAAGTACCTAAATTTGCGAATAAACCACATAAACTGTAGTCAATGTTTAGCGTTCTCCAGACGGTCAGAATGCTAGCTTGACTAGAAAATACACCTGTGTATACAGACATACAAGGTTTTTTTAGCAATTTGACACACGTGTCACAGCCTATGACAGTTGGTTATGTGAGAGAAAGCAAGCAATGAATCATAAGAATGTGACCTGTTTTACAGTCGATTTGTTTGTAGTGTTCATGACCTGCCGGTAAAGCCGAAAATCAATGACTTTTATATAACTTTTTTTAAAACAACTTTAATTTAAAGTTAAAGCCTAAGGTTGTTTTAATTTAAGTTAAAGTTACAGTTAAAGTAAGACCTCTGACTTTTTTTGGAGTTAAAGTTAAAGTTATATTAAGACCCCTAACTTTTTTCATTTAAGTTAAAGTTTAACTTTTTTGCCCTAACTCCCACAGCTAAATCTGCTGTCGAGCAGCTGAGTAGCTGACTCGTACGTGAGTCATGAACTCGTCGTGATCTATGTCACTGTCAATCCTGGACCCAGTAACGATGAATGAACGAATGCGAAGTCTGTTATTGAGCAGGATGACTGTGCTCAGTCAAAACCAAGGTTTGACAAACTGTTGAATTGGAAATGTTGCTCTGAGCAAAGGCACACAGGTCACAGGGCTGGGGCAAACTCGGATACATCCGACACGCGGCTAATTTCGACAAACATTTTACATTTTATGGATTTTAGGGTGGATTTTACAAAGGTGGTTTAATAAACCATTGGTTTTACGTACGTTTTGCATATAATTTCATTACGAAATATCGCCGGATTCGTTACGAATTTCGTAGATTTTCTCAGACTTTGGTTTTAGCTCAGTTAAATTGTCAGCAGAATAGACAGGTCGAAAATTTGAACAGTTTGGATTTACGCAGGCTCAAACTGCAATTTCACATTTTTCAAACTACATTAAAAGATACCGCAGCCTACGCCGTAGCCAATGACGATTGTCACGTCCGTCTATTCTCTGATTGGCAGACGCCTGTGCACGTGCTCCAATCATAAAACGGGATAGGGATAAAGGTTAATAACTCATTATTTATTCATAGTCTGCTTGTAAAAACATTAAAAAAGGTTTGCAAATACCTTTGGGGATATTTTGGCAAACTTTCAGTGAAATTGATTGAGAAACTTTGAAGAAATTTAGAAAAGTTTAAATCTCAAAAGTTTCTCAATCAATTTCGCTGAAAGTTAGCCAAAATATCCCTAGAGGTATTTGCAAACCTTTTTTAATGTTTTTGCAAGCAGACTATGAATAAATAATGAGTTATTAAGCTTTTATCCCTATCTTAATGCTTATCAAAGCATCAGCGATTATCCTACTAAAGTGTGTTACGCAGGGAATCTACGCGCTGATTGGTCAGCCACATGTTGCATAGAATGTCAACATGTAGCCTAAAAACGACCAGCGCATCTGCCTGAGCTAGAACACAGGCAGGCTGAAGAGTGTCTCACTCTTCTTCTATTAGAGTGAAAAGCTATGTACTTCAAATGAAAGCTGTTCTTATATCCTAACTGATGTCGAAAACTAGAACTTTTTACCAGCTAGCTAAAAAAAGTTATGGCGTAAAAAGTTTTTACGTAAACTGAGTTTTTTTCAAAAATGTTACGTAACGTCCGTGTTACCATTGATATAACAAAAGAAACGCTTCCATGAAGTCATCCACATAACTGTGATCCTTACACAAAACAGTTTTTATTCCATCAGTGACCATGGAGCCGGCCATATGGGTCTAAATCTGAAATTTATTCTATTCAAAAATTTTATTTTGCATTTTTCTGTATATAAGTCAGCGTTAACGTATAGCCTTTTTGGTATCAAATAAAAGCCCATAGTCTGCACTATCTAAGAGTGAAAACTAGAACCTTTTACGTGGTCCCTGGAAAAAGTTATTGCCTAAAGTTCATTTTAGAAAACATTTTGTTCGAAAAAATTCCTCCGCGACTACTCACACCATATGCGTATTGACCAAAAGTTCGGAAAAATTGAAACCGTTATAACTTGCTTCAACGTTGACGTAGAAACATGAAATTGACGGCATTCTGCTCAGAACTTCAGGCGCTTTCGAATAACACCTCACTTGACGTTGACGGACGCCACGTTAAATCAGCGTTTAACAATTAATTAATACGGAACATTGGTTGGTTTTTACGTCATCGTGCGACCTATCAATCGATAGCTCTTGACAAGCGCTAGCATTTAAAAAAAATTTCACGTCGATACCACAACCGTATAAAAAGTTATGGCTCCTGGAATTTTTCCCTTTTGTTGACTACCTGTAATCACCTCATATGCGATCAAATCGCATTGCAAGTCAACTTTGACTCAAATTTGAATTTTGAATTTTTTTTCAAAACAAGTTTTATTGTTAAACACTGCGTGACTTCACGTTGTAGATCTAGTCTAACTAGTCTAAACTAGACGCACTAGTCTTGTATTAATATTAATAAAATAATTAATATTAAAAGTACTTTTAATAACGACTAATAATATTAATTACATAATATGAACTATACTAAAAATAATGATAATGACAGATTCTTCAACATACTTCTCAATACTTCTCAAAAATGGAGTACAACCTGTGGTAAGCGTGGCACAAGGTATAATTTTTTGATAAAAAGTGTCTGGGGCTGATTACTGTTTTTGTCCGGGCGCCAAGGTCAAGACTAACGTCAACTTTTAGTAAGGGGGTCATGTGACCCATCAATCGAAAGCGCTTTATCTCACCAATTGAATAATGAAACTCCCAAGTCGCTACGACACGCATAACAAACGTTATGGGACTTTAAAGGAATTCACCCCATAGAACACTGTTATCATAATTAAATCGTAATTACTACATTACGAAAAGTGTTCTTTTTCTCACATCCTTAAAGGCGCCATAACTGGCCTTTAGGAACTCGGACGGACACAAGAATGGTATCATTGGATTGCTGGCGTGCAGGGCTTTCGAAAGAGGGGTCACATGACCACCTGGCACTTCAAATGACCCCGAAATAAATATCTCAGGGTGCGCTCACGTGACAGGGTCATGTGACCCCTCATTTTAAAGCGCTCCTTAAATCTAAGCGATTGATGTCAATTTCATGGTTGTCCGTCATTCCTATTGTCTGCTATGGGTCTTTTAAAATCCAACCTTTGTGACTATTCAAAATCAGCCCATGTTGGATAAAATCTCTTTACATTTCAATTTAAACCATTTTTTACATTTCAATTTGAACCATTTTTTTAATTCAACAAATTTTAACATATTCAGATGCGCTGGACTTTTAGTTGTCAAACCAGTCTAAACTAGACGCACTAAACTTGTATTAATAATAATAATTATTTAATACAAGACTAGTGCGTCTAGTTTAGACTAGTTCGACAACTTAAATTCCTGCACATCTGAATACGTGAAAATTTGTTGATTTTTTAAAAAAGTTGGTTTAAATTGAAATGTAAAAAAAAGATTTGATCCAACATGGGCTGATTTTAGTTAGTCACGAAGGCTTAAGTTTAAAAGACCTCTAGCGGACGATAGGAATGACGTACAAACATGACACTGACATCAATCGTCTTGATTTAAGGAGCGCTTTAAAATGAGGGGTCACATGACCCTGTCACGTGAGCGTACCCTGAGATATTTATTTCGGGATAGTCTGAGGTGCCAGGTGGTCATGTGACCCCTCTTTCGAAAGCCCTGCATTCCAGCAATCCAATGATGGTATTCTTGTGTCCGTCCGAGTTCCTAAAGGCCAGTTATGGCGCCTTTAAGGATATAAGAAAAAGAACACTTTTCGTAATGTAGTAATTACGATTTAGTGTGTTCTATGGGGTGAATTCCTTTAAAGTCCCATAACTTTTGTCATGCGGGTCGTAGCGACTTGAGAGTTTCATTATTCGATTGATGAGATAAAGCGCTTTCGATTGATGGGTCACATGACCCCCTTACTAAAAGTTGACGGTAGTCTTGACCTTGGCGCCCGGACAAAAACCGCTGTAATCAGCCCCAGACACTTTTTATCAAAAAATTATACCTTGTGCCACGCTTCCCACAGGTTGTACTACATTTTTGAGAAGTATTGAGAAGTATGATGAAGAATCTATCATTATCATTATTTTTAGTATAGTTCATATTATGTAAATATTAATATTAATTATTAAAATAACGGTACCCAGCAATCCCTATCCTACAGCGAAAAAATTAAAAACTTTGGAACAATTTGAATTTTGTGAAAATTATATGAAAAAATTTGAATTTTGTAAAAATTATACTTCAAAATACACATTTCTGAAGTCGTAAGTCAATGGGGGACATTGGTACCAAAATCTTTGAAACTCGTCCAGTATAAATTCAAAAAATTAATTTCTTAAAAAATTTGTTTTTCCTCCATGGCGCATTGCATGGCGTACGCCATGAAGCATGAGCGGGAGCTTGCGCACACTGCCTACTTGCATTGTGGTGCAATAATGCAGCAGGCAGTGTGAATATTCTATTGATATAATGCGCTCTCGTGTGAATTGGCCTTCAGCCCAACCTTAACAGGTCAATTTCCACCGGAGTATCTTTGAACTCTCCTATTATCCCCAGCTATAATATGTACCTACTCTCGGTATGGTCTCCATCTACGAAAACTCAGTACGGCGGCAAAATTTATTATTCATAATCCAATTGCAGCCGTACATACAGTGCACGCCGTTACGTCATCAAGCAATTACAATACCGCCCAGATTAACGCTGGTTATATTTTACAGTGGTCACAGTTCTCTCAATTAAAAAAACGCAAGTTCTGTGCACTCAATTATATTGTTCCTATATAACTTTAGTCTCATTTATACAAACAATAATTTGAAGTTATTTGTAACCAAACACTCACTTTTCCCCCTAAACCCTTTTTATATACTGTTTTACAGTTTACAAGGATAAGGCGGAAAGAATATTAATATCAATCGCATCTCCTAAAACACTATAAACTCCAGTCTCTTACTGTCATTCAGTACTAGCTTTCAATACTATATTGTCAGATAAAATAATAACTTTAACGAAAAACCATGCAAAAAAATAATAAGCATCTGTTTTTACTACGATGCATAAAAACTGAAAAGATGAAATATGTTCGTACGTTCTTTTTCTACTTATTCTTACAATCAACCATTGCAAACCCAAATACAAGCACAGAATCAGAAAACAGCACAAACATGCTACAACCATTAACAAAGCACAACTGTAACTGATGTAAAACAAGTCCTTTTTGGTAAACATGTAGAATAACAAAAGCCACTCTGCGTGAGATCTGACGGATAGCGTACTTATCAAAACATGCTTGGATTGCACAAATACCGCAGGCAAACAACCTAGATTCGTTGACTTAAACTTCAAGCCGTGCCCACATACCTAAATAAATAGCTTCGGTAAAACGCAAAATAACGAAGCCCCCATAATAGAGTGAGTAGCTTGTTGCGTAAATCTTTTATCATTAATGGGCCTGTAAAAATAGACTTCTTTAACCGTAATATTAACATTATTATGCTCCCCAAAAATCGAACGTCAAATTTAATACTGATTAGTGAAATAAATACTTATATGTGTTAACAAATTCCCAAAAAGATGGACTTAGTAGGTAGTTTTCAAAAAATGAATAACTTCAAAGTGCGAATCGCAACAGTTTTTATGCTAAAATGTAGTACAACTAAATGTGAAACACTTGTTTTAGCTTGTAAACAAGAAACTAAATATCTAGAATTAAGAAGTCTGTTTCTTGTATCAATAAATACGCTATCTGGAATAAAGCAATTAACTATAGTCAAAATAATGAGGAATACAGACAGTATTGATAATAAGGGTGATACGGCTATATACTAAAGGCAATACTAAAGCATTGTAGTTTTTTACCCTCGAAAAGCACATAGCCGTTTTTCATTGGTCGAAAATTGTACTGAAATTTACGTCAACTTCTCAGAACAAAATATTAAAATTTAAATAAAATCATTAGTGAAAAAGCATATTAAAACGCAATAACATCTGCCACAAACGCGAAAGCTAAAATAGTCTCGAGAAATTGACATTGTGTAAAATATGCTATTTTGAAATCTCAGCTAGCTAAATTTAAGATTAACCTGAAATTTTTCAGTTGAATCGTCAAAAAACGACATTAGCTTTCGAGTACTAGCATATAATAAAGGGATACAGCAAGGCATAAGTGGGGTAACTGATTAAGTAAAGCGAGTACTGACTGGCTTTCAACGGAAACCAAACTGTGTACAAAAAATAGAATAATGCAACAGTAAATACAACAGAAGTAGAATGATAAGGCATATTAAATAGTACAAACCCAGAATTGTGCAGATTATCATAAGGCATATATTGGCTTATGTATAAACAGAAAGAGTTTTACAAACAACCTCTAAACATGGTCCAATTCACAAAGGTAGTCTCAGATCAGCATCGATAGTTCATTTCACAAATTAATTATCTCGCAAAATATTATCTTCAATTGTAGCTGCTAGACTTCAATTTTATCCAACATGTCATTACATAAAGTTAAAAAACGCCCGTTGACCTTGACCTCTGACCCCCATTTTTCACTAGGTTGTATTCTAACCTTCTATTCTCGACCAGGCGCCAGTATTACAATTTGTGGTCGTAAACCTCTGATTTGAGGAGTTTTAAGCAAGACAAAAAGTGTCCATTTTTGTTGCTCAAGTTGTAACGAAACTTGTAGGAATGGTAAACAGCAAATTTTGGCATGTCGAAAGAACGTCAAAAACAGACCTATAAAAATTTGTATCACAAAAAGTGCAGAAAATGTGCGATAGATGTGACAGCTCGCAGTTACCTAACTTTCACAAATCTCATGGTTGAAATCGCCGATGATTTTCAGTATAAACATTAAAAGTGGTAGCAAAGTTTAGTGTTGATTATTATTCACTACTCAGTCATACAATCTCAGCTACTGTTGCTGACTGACCTTCTATATCAAATTATTTGGCTTCTACGAACAAGCATATATACAGAAACATAACTGCACACAGTGGCATCAGTAAAGGGTAGCCAAATCTGGTGTCATACCAATTGTCTTTACAACAGGCCACCTGTAGTCTTAACTATCGGAAAAATTTTAAAACAGAAACTTTCCTAAATTTACGCGGCCCAGCCAAAGACAAAAATAACAAAATAATTTCAACAATTAAAATGTCAACAAGTCAATAACCAAAAAGCACGAGCACATAATGATTATTCACTAGAACAAGCATCATGTAAATACTCAGAATAATATCAAGAGCACAAGAATATTGAAAGCAGTGCTATGCTTTACTCTTGATATTGTACCTATTGTGAAAAAGCAAAAAAATATCACAGTAGGTTGATTGCATAGGTCACTTTATTAAACCATGATTTATAAAATAAATCAGCATGAATCGTGAATCTTAGACGACTGACGATTTAAAAAAATATAAATCAATTGTCAAGATTTTGCACTATGCATTTCAGTTTGCTACGCAACCAGCCTACTCAAAACAACTAATATAAACAAGCGCCGTATACACGTTGTAAAGTATAAAATACAAGCTCCAGAAGTCACAAAATAACAACAGCGTGGAAGCATAAATACAAGCTGTGTGCACTGAAATAAAATTCATTGTTGTTGGACATTAATTTTAATTAATTAATTAAAAATATTGCAGCACGCTCGTTCTGTCCTATCTATACTAAAATATTCTACTAATACAATTAGGTCAGTTGAAAATTTAAAATACAATTGGAAAATATTGTAACATTTTAACAACAAAATTCATAGGAAAAATAGCGTATAACAGACCGGATTAAGAAAGCCATGGTATACTGGATTCTATAAACAAGCGCACAGAATACAGCCTGTTAGGTACTCTTAGTAGTCAAAAATAACGAAATACTAAATAGAACAACTAAGTTACAGATAACCATGGATTTAAAAAACTATTAACAAAAACAACATCCGTGTCAGTGGTAAAAAACACCACAAAAAGAACTCAATCTCACTTTAATAAATATTCACTTAGACAACAGTTCTTTTTTGTTCACAGAAAAAGTTTACGTAAGCCTACATACCGTATTATTTTGCACTAACAACTTTTTAAGTAGTGTCCCACTGGTGCCAAAACCCGGTTCGTACTTGTCCTTAAGGACACAGGGACATGAATAAGGACAAAATTGCAGTGGAAAATGGACTCAATGGATTTTGTGCAAAGAATATACACCGACTTGACTTCACCATGATGGGTCATGCAAACTTTTGGCTGGGCAGCTGTTCTAAAAACACTAAGGGACCAGAAATCGGACAAGTATCAACCGTGCTTTACAGCCAGTCCAGTCTAGCACCACCCGGCAGAGCACCACACGACACCACTAATCTGACAAAAAATAGTTGCACCACTTGAGTAAACTAAATAAAATGTGTGATTTCGTTACGAAAAGTATAGATTTGCACTATTAAGAGTACAGCAAGTAGTCGCAGAACTCATGCCATAAGTAAGTGGCGCATGTATTTTTAGTGTCAGCCTTTAGAACAGTCCACACTGTCGCAGATTGTCCTTGATGACGATGTCCGTGACGGCATCGAAAACGAAGCGTATGTTGTTGGTGTCGGTGGCGCAGGTGAACTGGGTGTAGATCTCCTTCTGGCCGTCCAGTCGTTTGTTCAGTGATTCGAACTTCAGCTGAATATAGGCTGCTGCTTCCTCGTAAGTGTTGGCGCCTGCAAAATACGTACATGGGTATTCAAAGTTTTGTTTGTAACTACGTGCAAAAGCTATTGTTTCAAATTTTAATGATTGACAGATTTTTATGATAATAGATAATAATTTTATGAATCATTATTATAACTGATTTACGATAGCTTTTTTAATAACTAATTTCAGCAAATCCCTAAAAACTTGGCCTCTACCATAATTATAAGAAAAATATCTTGGAATTCAACCAGTTGTAAACTAAAACCCAAGTACGGCACAGAAGCTTTTAAGCCAAAATAAATAATCTCAGTCACTACTCACTGCCTTGCCATTGAGAATTTTTCTCAAACTCACATACAAAGCAACTTTTGCATTTAATAGCCGTTAAACACATTGCTACCATAACATATTATGACAATTGCTTATTGACTCAAATACTAAAACCCTATAAACTACTGCTCAACATGAAAAGCTGCCAATTACCAGAATACTCCGGAAAGCAAATAGTGAGGGGAGATCGTTTAATTTTTTCCTCAAACAGATCCTTTTTGTTGAGGAACAGAATGATGGACGTGTCCGTAAACCACTTGTTGTTGCAGATCGAGTCGAACAACTTCATGCTCTCCACCATGCGGTTCGAAAACACAAATAGGAACAACCATTAATAAATAATTTCACAATTCATTAGTTAGTTATTTAACAATTAATGACTCCTAGACATTAGACAATGGCCCGTATTCACATACTAAGTGTTATTCACATACTAACGCTAAGCGTTAGTGTTAGTGTTAGCGCTTAAGACTGACTGTCTGTAAGGATCGACCATAGTGTGAAGGGGCAGGGACGTAATATTTTCGACCATCTTCGATTTGCTTCAAATTTACATATACGGTAGCCCTATATAAGTGTACGAAAAGTGCAAAATTTTAGCTTTGTCCCATCTTCCTGAGGCCAGATATGATTTCTCAAAATGTGCGTGCTTAGTTATTTTTTTTCAAGTTTTGATCAAACTTGCTTTTTCGTTTATATCTGGCCAGTACTACATGAACCAAATGTCATATTTTAGTAAAACATTTACTATACAATATAAAATATTAGAAAATTTTCAACTCTACCATGTTCACTTTTTGAGAATATAAACTTTGACTGTGCCAATTTTAACGTTTACTAATGAGCATTTTTCAAGTTTTTGATTAATAACTCGCAGAATACTTAGCAGTCAAAGTTTTATTTTTATACGAAAATAGACATATATGTAGGTTATTTGTGTGCAAAAAAACAGCCAAATCGAAGTAGGGGTATTGAGCAATTTTCAAGCTTGAAATGTCCCACTTAGATTAGCTTTCATTGCAACTTTGCCTAGTATCATGTAAAGCACTGTTACATATACCACACCCATTGGTTTGATATTCATTGTCAAAATAGTCCACATAATGTACAATTCTATCATGTTTATTAGATTCTGATCACAAAATCTTTGGATCCATTATAGCGCAGAATTTGAAATATTATTATCGTTCCAAAGCTACTTTTTTCTCGTTTTCGCCTTGTAATTTCGACAATACTTAGCAGTCAAAGTTTTATTTCTTGCACAAAACTAGACATACATATGGGTTATCTGTGTGAAAAAAATCAACCAAATCGAGGTAGGTGTATTGAGCGATTTTCAAGCTTGAAATGTCCCACTTAGATTAGCATTCATTGCAGCTGTGCCTAGTATCATGTAATGCACTGATACATATACCACACCCATTGATATGATATTCATTGTCAAAATAGTCTACATAATGTACAATTATATCATGTTTATTTGATTCTGATTACAAAATCTTGGGATCCAAACTTGGATCGATACATTCACGACCTTGCTTCAATGCCCATCCGACACCAAGAGATATATCATTGCTTATTTCGGCGTCGATTTAAACTTCATTGGCAAAGTGGGTTAGTTCTGATAAGAATGGTTGTACTTGAATTGCTGGCATATTTTTAGGCAAACTTTTATGGGGGGGGGGGGCGTCGGCCAAAATGGGGGGGGCACCCCATCTAAAATGGGGGGCTCAAAATGGGGGGGGGGGGCGCGACAAAAATGGGGGGTTCCGGACCAAATGCGGGAAAGCGCCCCCCCCCAATAAAAATATGCCAGAATTGCTTTCAATGCGTTGGCGTATGTACGAACCGCGATGTCACGTAGTGTTATTCTTTGTGCCACCTATTTATGCTTTCCTATCAGTAGATGCCGTTGCAATTTGCAGAGCTGATTGTATGCAACCGGATTCTGGGAACTGGAATATTTGTTTGTTCGGCAAAACTTTGTTTGTTACTTAGTTTGCTTCTTCTGTGACAATGGCGCCAAACTTGGCGCTGTTGCGTTTCTTAAGCCAAATATTTTGTTGGAATAACCATACCCTTACCAAAACCAAAAAAGCGCCATATCGTCAGCTTGGCTAGCCCCAAGGTGAACTCAGCTCTAAGTCGTAACAATTTGCAATTCCTGAAATACGAGCTTTGGCTTTATTTTACTTTTGCAATTCAATAGTTCCCCGAAATACAGGTATAAATTTAATGCCACGATGAGATGAAACTGCGAGCACAAATTCAGCGGCATTGGTGCACCGGTGATTTTCATGCACATACAGTCAAATATGCTGTTTCACGTAATTCAGATTATCCAATATATATATATATATATATATATATATATATATATATATATATATATATATATATATATATATATATATATATATATATTCTTTATTGAGAAAGCCTGTACTTCGGCCTGCGGCAGGCCATCTATGGGCTACAGTTATAGTTACAATAGAATCAGGTGATCGTTGTCGTAACTGTTCAATCGGAATGGGAAAAAGACCCCGTGTACATGTATGGGCACAGTTGCAATGAATGCTAATCTAGGTAGCACATTTCAAGCTTGAAAATAGTTCAATACCCCTACTTCGATTTGGTTGATTTTTTTCACACAGATAACCCATATGTATGTCTAGTTTTGTGTAATAATTAAAACTTTGACTGTTAAGTATTGTTGAAATTACAAGGCAAAAACGAGAAAAAAAGTAGCTTTGGAACGATTAAAATACTTCAAATTCTGCGCTATAATGGATCCGAAGATTTTGTAATCAGAATCAAATAAACATGCTATAATTGTACATTATGTGGACTATTCTGGCAATGAATATCATATCAATGGGTGTGGTATATGTAACAGTGCATTACATGATACTAGGCAAAGTTGCAATGAATGCTAATCTAAGTGGGACATTTCAAGCTTGAAAATCGCTCAATACCCCTACTTCGATTTGGCTGATTTTTTGCACACAAATAACCGACATAAATGTCTATTTTTGTATAATAAATAAAACTTTGACTGCTAAGTATTTTGCGAGTTATTAATCAAAAACTCGCAAATGCTCATTAGTAAACGTTAAAATTGGCACAGTCAAAGTTTATTTTCTCAAAAAGTGAACATGGTAGAGTAAATTTGAAAATTTTCTAATATTTATATTGTATATATAGTAAATGTTTTACTAAAATATGACATTTGGTTCTTGTAGCACTGGCCAGATATAAACGGAAAAGCAAATTAGAGCAAAACTTGGAAAAAATGACTAAGCACGCACATTTTGGGAGATCATATCTGGTCTCAGGAAGATGGGAGAAAGCTAAAATTTTGCACAGTTCATACACTCAAATAGGGCTACCATATATGTAAATTTGAAGCAAATCGAAGATGGTCGAAAAAATTACGTCCCTGCCTGGGTCGATTCTTACAGACAGTCAGTCTTAAGTATCTTTAGTATGTTAGAAGTTTAAGTTTGTGAATAACACTTAGCGCTTATAAGCGCTAACACTAAGTGTAAACATTAAGTTTAAGCGTATAGTGTTAGTACGTGAATACGGGCCTATATCACCATATGACAAGATTTAACTGACAGTACGCGACCTCTGGAAAACGGCGACCTTTCTACAACTATAGCGACGCCGTTGGGATATAGAACGCAAAACAACAACAAGAATATCACCATAAATCACTCCGGATCCGCAAATAAACAAATGTCTATAGCTGGCATTTTTTTCTGGGGGGAGGGTAGGGCCACCACCTACTTTACATCCCCCGTTGTCAGTGGGTAAGTGAATTATCACCCGACCACTCGACTTGGTTGTCTATTCTTAAAAACAGACTTATTTACGAACTCATACAGTGTCTGAATAGGCTTTGCCTTAGTCACCAAATTACCATTTCTTCATCTTCCGCCAGCACCATGTCATATTCGCTCATTGCCACGCAGAAGATGATTGCGGTGACGCCCTCGAAACAGTGAATCCACTTCTTCCGCTCTGACCTTTGACCTCCCACGTCAAACATTCTACAAACAGCAAACAATTACCATAAATTACCATTTTCTACAATTAGCAGAATATGGTGTGAGAATCGAAACGTAAAACATATTTTTTAAATCCATTTTCAATTTGACGATAAATGCAAGTGACATATTATTATAAAACCACCAAACTTAATTTAGTACTTGTTAAAAAATTCACAAAATTTTCAAAAAACTAGCAAAATAAGTACACGTATGGTAGTAAAACTAGAATTAATTAATTGTGCAGCGTCATATAATATACTTGAAATGCAGATCTTTGTATGTGAAGTGAGTCTCGACGATGCCGGTGGTCTTGACTCGGGTCCGCAGCACGTCGTCCTGGGTCGGGATGTAGCTGGGCTGCGAGATGCGCTCCAGCTGAGACAAATAGCTGAAATTTAGTAGACAATTATGTAAATTAAGGGCATGTTGTGTAAATTTTTCAAAGTGGGACACATAATGGGTTTGTTCAGAAATCAGGTTCACAGAGATTCACAATTAGTTTCTTTAGCAACCGAAGTCTGTTTTCCACAAAAAAATAAGTCTTGCAACTGTGCAAAATTCAATGCCACTTTCCGTTAATGACTAATGCTCTTCCTAAGACCAAAGTGTCAGAAAAAATGTTGCATTGTAACGGATTGAGGTGGGAAAAAGGTCATCATAATATTTTCTAAGGCTTCACGCTTCCAGCCACGAAATTAGTATATATCATCAGTAAGCATAAAAACTGGACTTTACAGGCAAAAGCCAAAACGGGAATACTGCATGAGCCTTACTAGACAATCTTGAATTATATTGCACTGATTTTCAGTCAGATTAAACGTATATATACACTTAACCACATTGAAATCAGGGTGAATGTTTCGTCCTTTGACACTAAAATTATGCAACTGAGTTATTTATTTTCATCATTTGATATTTTATTCCCAAAATTCAGACCAAAATCAGTCGAGTCAGAGTCAGTCTAATCCGGTAGCCCAAGCCAGGTGCTGCTTACTAAGGCGCGGAATCGTTGAGTTGATATTCCCTGGATCGCTGGAAGCAGTGCCTGACGCCCTCGTCCTGCCAGAGTCGCTTCATGCAGGCGGCCAGCTCCAGGCTCAGCTCGCCCTCCTCCGCACTGCTGGCCAGCGCAAAGAACATACGACTGTCCTCCTGAAATGACAACATCACAATTTCACCAGCACAGTTTAAGGGGGTAGTGTCGCGAAAGCAGTCAAATTTGCGCGACCATAAAACTTTTTCAGTGAAAGATAGGTCATTGTTCGTTATATATTCTAAAAATATGTTTCAAGGCAAATATTTTTAAAAAGTTTTAGCAAAATTGATGCAGCATACAGTTAGCCGTGAAGTCGCAAAGTCGGAAAAATGACGTTTTGAAAACCTATTCACATTCGATAATTTCGTCACAATTAAAAAACTTTTTGTTTAGATTCATTACAGAAAGGAAAAGCACATATACTCTACTTTATGCACACAAAATTTAGTGCAAATTGCTTGAGTGGTTGTGGAGTAATGGCCGTTGAAACTGTGAAACTGTGCGTAACCTGTAAAGTACTGACAGCAATAATGATAAATTCTGAAAAATTTAGACACTTATTTTGAAATCAAAAGAAAAACGAACCTTCATTTTTCCAAGCTGGCCAATCTGATATCTGGCTTGATTTTTTGAAGTTTTATGTCTCTATTGTGTGATGTCTGGCTCACAAAAGGTGATTGGTTAAAAATATTGGTAGATATCGGTAGTCTAGTATCTGGCAGTATTTATTTGACACCATATGGCATTTCACTAGTTTATCAGTTAACGCACAATTTCAAAGCAAACTAGTCGGGTGGCTACAACGGGTTGCCGACAGTGGGTGGAGGACCCTCTATTCTAAGCAAAGGACCCTCTATTCTAGGTAGAGGTCCCTCTGTTTCTGTTCCGGGGCCCAAATTACCCATAGGGACGTCAAAATCCCAATTTCGAAAATTTGACCCCTGGGGACCCCCTGGGCAGGGTGCCCTAGGGGGGTCATGGAAGGGTCCAGAGGGGTCCTAGACGAAAATGGACCTCGGATTCGTGTTCCGGGGCCCAAATTACCCCTAGGGACGTCAAAATCCCAATTTCAAAAATTTGACCCCTGGGGACCCCCTGGGCAGGGTGCCCTAGGGGGGTCATGGAAGGGTCCCGAGGGGTCGTAGACGAAAATGGACCTCGGATTCGTGTTCCGGGGTCCAAATTACCCCTAGGCACGTCAAAATCCAAATTTCGAAAATTCGACCCCTGGGGACCCCCTGGGCAGGGTGCCCTAGGGGGGTCATGGAAGGGTCCCGAGGGGTCGTAGACGAAAATGGACCTCGGATTCGTGTTCCGGGGTCCAAATTACCCCTAGGGACGTCAAAATCCAAATTTCAAAAATTCGACCCCTGGGGACCCCCTGGGCAGGGTGCCCTAGGGGGGTCATGGAAGGGTCCCGAGGGGTCGTAGACGAAAATAGACCTCGGATTCGTGTTCCGGGGTCCAAATTACCCCTAGGGACGTCAAAATCCAAATTTCGAAAATTCGACCCCTAAAACCCACTTTTTACACCCCCTAATGGCTGAAACATAAACCCAACAGGTTTCGTCCATACACACCAGATCCAGTTTTCAAGGTTACGTGACCCGGGCCCCCGAGGGGCCACGAGTCCATCAAGTTGGGGGGTGCAAGTACTCAAGGGGGGGACCCTTCCACCAAAGTTTGGTCAATATCCATAAAGCATTTCACACAAAAAAGTGGCAACATAAGAAGCCAAAGGATTAATAATTAATAGGATATAAACTATCCTAAGCATAATGATAAATATAATAATCCAGTTTTTAATGTACGAAACCCAGTTTCAAATATACCAAACGAAAGCTCATAACCCGCTTATCATTTTTTGGTTAACTCCTAAGCTTAATTCTATTTATGGAAATAAAACTAATTTTTGGAACCAGTCCATAGTGTTAAATAAAACAAACAAAATAACTTAAACTGATTTTAACTTACCATTGTCGTAATCCCCGTGGTGTAGTGGTTAGCATCGAGGAGTCTCACCCCTCTGGTCGCTGGTTCGAGTCCAGCCGGGGGTCGTTTTTTCAAATTTTTAACTTGGGTTTTTTAGAATAACGAAAGTATTGCATTTCGATCACATACTTGCGTATAGATCTAAGGCATTTCTTCATCAGAAATTTTCTCAAATTTTTTTGTCCTTTTTGTGATCCGCGTATTTGCTTCACGTACATAGATTCCTAACATGCCCGACGCACTAGACTTGTTACCTTACTATACTATATAAATTTTTCGGCAAAAAAGAGAAATGATAATAACTCAGGAACTGCTCAAAGTAGAAACTTCGTTTTTGCGTTATTAAATAGCAGAGATCAAGGCCAAGATGTTTTCTATTCAGAGTTAGTCGGTTAAATGAACCGCTGAGCCGCTAAACCGGTTTGAAAAAATGAAAAAATTTTACGCTCACATTTTCGGGCTCGAACATCTACTACGATGACTGTCTGATGATATAGCGATAGTACGTGTCATATGGTTAACAATATTGAAAGCGCCATAACGAGCTTCAACGTTGACATACAAACACATAATTGACGGCACTCAACTCAGAACAGAAAGCGCTTTCAAATGACACCTTACTTGACGTATACCATTCACGTTTAAATTTCCGATTATAAATTGACGCAAGCTCAACGTCAACTTACAGGGCCATGTCACCCATCATTTGAAAGCTCTCGCAATTTGCTTTCAAATGATGCCAAAATGATTGCAGTATCTCCACGCTGTCAATAGCTACGGCCATTCAAAACTTTGTTAAGGGGGCTGACTACACCATGTGTGATCAAATCCCATTGTGATTCAAAATTTGGCAAAATTTTGAAAATCTTTGCCAATTATTTAAAATTCTGCTGTTAAACCATAAATTATCTTTTTCATCAGAGGGAATGGTCAAATTAGTCTAAACTAGACGCACTAGACTTGTTACCTAACCTATACTATCTGAATTTGTTTGAAAAAAAAGATATTGATAATAACTCATTGTGTGTTTAACGTAAAAACCCAGTTTTTGCGTCAAAATGTAGCTAATGACCACATGTATCGTTCTTCTATAAGGCACTTTTTCGTATTAGTGACCGTTGAATTTTTAAAGTGATTTTAAAAAAATATGCGGTCGCTAAAATTGAACCTTGACAATGGCGTGATCGTAATGCTCTCGCTCATCATCACTTAGACTCGCACTTTCCACAAAAAACTCGTGAACAGCAATAAAGAGGCTAATGAATACAAGATCGATTTCTTTTGATTCAAACCTTTTGGAAAGTTTTGAAATGCAAAATGTCCAATTTTAACTCGATGCTTTTGTAAGTTTTGACCGCACAAAAATGTTTCGTGATCAAAATATACAAGCACCTCACGATTGGGTATGAATATGTTCCTTTTCAAACTATTTATTAACATCGGCTGAGGTTAAGGCAAGGCTTGGTCATATAAATTTATACAAAAACATAGCGACAAGAGTACATAAAAGTATATCACTCTAACAGAAGATAAGACATTGCAGACAGATAGAACTTTCCTAATCACGGTTCGTACTGTACTATGTACATGCTACCTAAGTTGGAGTTGCCAAAAAATGTAGTCACACAACCACCGTATTAAAACATATGACCCCTTTTAACTTTTTCAAAAGGAAGTGACCAAAAATATCGCAAATTTTGTGATCAAATTGCGCACCAATTGAATTTTAACTAAAACTGTAAAAAAATGTTGGCTTCTTAAAATCTTGAATTAAAGTAGACTGTACATACCTCTACATCCGATTTGGTTTTACTAGTCTAAACTAGACGCACTAGACTTGTACTATATAAACTTTCTTGCTAAAAAATAATTACGATAATAACTCAGGAACAGCTCAACGCAGAAACGTCATTTTTACGTTATCATATAGCCGACAGCGTGGCCAACATTTTT
>JASANF010020369.1:0-26323 GCA_030248245.1 Trissonchulus sp. WLG1_4 | reverse complement strand
TTGACAAGAAAGTTTACGGTTTGACAGTTTGTATAGCAGCTTGACAAGAAGTCGGGTTGGTGCGGGTCGAGTCCGGTTGGAAGCTATCTCGGTTTCGGGTCGGGTCGAAAAATTTGGACCCGTTGCGAACTCTACTCCGTAGATCAGTTTTACCACTCAACGGTATAATATATATTCACATAGCTTTAGCTTGGTCGATGTCATTAATATGTCATTGCTCTTAATACTTAACACTTTAACAACAGTAACAAATTGATACTTTACTATGTAACATACTTCATTACTTCTTATACTTATTACTCAATACTTAATGCTTTAAAATCAACAGTGCGTAATACACGCAGCATATGCACACAGATTCTGTGAACTAAAAATTGCTGCGCTATTTACTTATTTTAGTGCCATTATTTTGGCACTACTTTAGGCACTGTACTTTTGACAGTCAAAATATATATATATACCTATATTCTTTTTGTAACGAAATCACATGTTCCGTGGGGCAACTACTTCTCAAGTGGCGCAACTACTTTGTGTCGGACTTAAAATGAATCTCCATGTAAACCAGGGCCCGTTTGTATGAAATTTCGCCGGCGCCGTTGAGATTGTGTACAGATGAGACCATAAGTGCATGTACTGGGGTTAAGGTTAAGTTTCGCTAATGAACCTCAACACTTGTCCTAGATTTCAGGGAAACTCCCATCTCCCTCTTCTTACACGTACATATGGAGGAGACCCCTCGCACGGAACAACAAGCTGTATAGCCTAGTACACAAAAGATCCACCGAGAAAACTATCCACAACAATTACAAGACGTTGAAAAAAACATCTTTCAGCTACAATTGCAAAAGAAGTTGAAAAAACATACGTAAAACTAGGCACAAAATAAACAGTGTACATATAAATCTTACAAGTCACAGATTACAGAAACTCTAAGTAGCACTCTGATACTGCGAGATTACAACAATCAAATGCGACATTAAAACATGAAAATTAAACTTTTCTTCTTTAGCAAAATGATATCCATCTAACCTAAAGCTGAACAGACATTTGCAAAAGTTTAACACATCTTGCACACTTTGTTTGATTCTAATCGGCATGGCAGAAAACTTTTCGGGTCAAATCTTACGAAAACATAGATGTCATGCGAAGTGGTGAGTTACAATAATGCTGAGCACGGGGCTGAAGTTATAAATTGCTATTACCCAATTCTCTGATAAAACGAGCCATAAAAACTTATCGAAATTCAAGTTCGCAACTTTTAACTATGAAATTTGCCGCCGAAATTCAGCATTTCAACAGTACGTAGCTGTATTACAGTTCAATGTAAGACTGATACTGTATTACATTCTGGCCTCATATGCACATACATATAATACCTATACTTACTAATTTCGGGAAAAAGAAACAAGCTTTCTAGTGTCATTAGTCACTAGTCACCAATCACAGTACGACGAGCTCCATCCTTCGCGAAAAGTAGCCAAATTTTGCGAAAAGTGGCCAAGGTTGGCCGGAAAGTGACGAACGAAAAAATTATTATTTTTTCACCTTTATTACGTTAACAGGGGTTCCGGACCACCGTCAAGAAAAAAATTAATTGTTGGTCACTTTACGGCCAACATTGGACACTTTTCACAAGAAATGAAGCTCGTCGTACGCAGAGGAACGTTTTGCACAATACTGTACATATATGTACGTACAAATAAAGAAACCGGTTGTCGTTCAGCACATTTTACACATATGTGCGCGGCATTAAAAGGTAACAGTAAGCAGGGGCAGACGCGGGTCAGAATTTTCGACCTACGACCCAACCTAACCCGCGGCTTGACACTTGTGGGTAACCCGTGACCCAACCCGCGCCGTAAAAGTCGCCCCGCGACCTATTTTACCCACCTTTTTACGTGACCGTAATCCAACCCAACCCACCCTAACCCAAACCCGCAAATACCCACGACTCGCGTCCAAACCTGAACAGTATAATAGTAAAAACAGAAATGGATAAAACACAAATGGAAAACCAGAGGAAATAATATGTAATAAAACTAAAAAACCCAACAAACAGCTAAAACTAGCACAATAATAAAAAAATTTTGCAATATATGTAAAAAAATCACATCTCCAAATAAAGCGATAAGATAATAAACATAAACGACTTCCCGGAAAGAAGAATTTATAATTAGCAACAGTTACTACTAATTATAAATTCAACAGTTTGAAACTAAAACACATTAAAATTGCAAATCACTGAATTCGATACATCATTAGAAACCCGCTGGGCCACTCGTCCTTATGTCACAGAGTTTTGAATTTAAAATAAAATATTCAGATTATGTAAATTGAAATTTCAATAGATTGCTCGTTTGCAGGCTGCAGACGCTACATAAGCCAGATTTTAACCATAGAAAAAACAAAATTAAAAAGACTAATCTTTGACAAAAAATTCCACTACCAAACGCAATGTTAACGTCAGAGGACCATTTGGCGTTAGCTGCTGCTTGAGTGCGAACAAAGATTCACATGGGAGGGAAAGGCTTTCACAAAATCTTACATATCAGTATAGGGAGCACCCGCTTAAGACTCATAAGCCTGGTTCACTACTTGACCTTAAGAATATATGTAGGGGTATTCGAGGAGCTTCTTTGCCAAGAAAACGGTTCCCTGAGCCCCTAAAACTGCTTTTGACCACCAAAAATAAGTCTAAAAGTAGGTTTTTAACGAAGTATTGAAAAAATTTAAATGTCAAATACATATTTGTACTAAATATAAATTAACTTGACCAGAAAAAGCAACAATCTAGAGCTATAGTGCAAAAATGACGCCTCAAACAAGCTTTGACAATCACAAATATCTCTCTTGAATATTTTAACAGATGTTAAGTAGGATTCGTCCCCAGGGGCTCCCGAGCCGCAATCATTTAGGGCAAGTTAAAATAAATTGATAAATTAGGACTCAAAAAGTCAGCTGAGAATCGACTGTTGCTTAATGACTGTAATTGCATGCATATCCGCAAAATTGACTCCGTACACACAAATTATGGATGTGTAGAAATGGATACCAACAAAGGATAATTTAACACGAGACTTGACGCGTAACAGCTACAATCGTTCATTCTTGTGTTAATATGTATTTTATACACCACGGAACGGTGCCAGTAACACTAATCCTTAACATTTGTCTTTGTCCTTTTTCAGACATAAGACGTAGAAGGAATAAACAAGGCACAATTTTTCGAAAACAAAAAACTGTTCACTATCATTTTATTTTATTGATAAAATTACTTAAGACTAGCTACTTCTTTAACGTACAGTTCAGTACGCCAACGTGGTAGCTGGTCTTATTAGATTTTTAGACCAAATAAAGGCAACTGTGGGCATTTCTTGGTGCAGTTTTCTAAAAATATAGTCTCTTATCCATGTACATAGAGATAGAAGTTTGGCTAAACTAATGAAAACCGCATTTCTGGAACTAAGCCCGATTTGCATTATATACAAAGAAAGCAAAGACTGTGAACTTCTTAAAAATTGATTGGCCATATTTTGGTAAAACGTAATTTAATAATATCACCGTAAATAATTATTTTTTTCTGATTTCATTATTTGTTTTTATGACTAAACTATTAAAAATCGACAAATAATCAATATTTTTGAAACAATTTATCATCAAAACTTACTCATAGCTAAGTTAAATGGCGTTTCTGAATTGTCCAGTAAACTTTCCATTTCGTCGGGATCAGTCGGCATGATTAAAATATATTCAAATTAAGTATATAATTAGTTAATTAATACAAATACTATATACAAATTTATAAATCTAATCGAAGAATATATATTAGCGAGTGAATAATTCTGAAAGAACATATTACAATCACCAGTTACAAACTAACCACGATCAAATGCTACACAAATACAGTATACCTATTTTTTACAGTTTTGTTAAAATCAAATTTAACCATTTTAATTTTGAGTTAACGTCTAAGGTTAATGTGTATGGTATGGCGCCTATGCTTATGAACAATGAACCTCTGAGCATAACGTCTCAATCCCAAAAGCAGAAATACCACCTTAGGATACCCAAGTAAATGTTAAACTACGGGCTAGGTTATACATGACATCAACATATACCCTACTTTTCGCCAAGGGTATGCGCACATTATGTATATACCTCTTGTTCTACATAATTCATAAGCATTGGTAAACATGAATCTAAAGTTAGGGGGTCAAAGTTGACAAAAGTTTAATCGATAACAAACTTATCAGTACATATGTAGAATAAAAAAGTAACTAACAAAATGCTATTTTTATTCTAAAAAATTCTTTTCAAGAGCAGTAGAACTTTTGTCCGATTGATGAGATGCAAAAGGGGGGTTGTTGTGTACAGTTTCTTTGTGAAAAAAAATCGAGGGGGGTGCAAGCCCTGTCCTACTCCCTTGGATCCGCTACTGTGCCTTACCAAAACTTTTGATCTGCGGCAGTTATGATTTAGTGCCGACGCGACAGCCTGTTGACACCTGTTTTGGCCTTTACAAATGACTTTTTAACAGTTAAATGGTGTAACTTTCAATAAGTGAACATTTTAAAAATCGTCTTTTAAAATACTTTCACATTTGTAAGGTCACGCTGTGAAAAAGGACTGAAAAAATGCAATTTTCTTCCAAAAATCATTCAACTTGCAACTTTTACTCAACAATTTATGTAAGGCTTTATGCAAAACATGTGCTTTGGTGAATGTTGTCCGTCTGAATTATGTAATGATGCTGAACAGAACGATTACCATTAGAACAAAAATTTTATTAGGTAAGATGATTATTAAAGAGTTGAAGAGACTAAGTTATCAGAACTAATCAAACAAAATTTATTCAGTTGAGGATTTATTTATTTCACGATCACGGTAATGTTGAAAGTTGAACCTTGAAGGTGGGACCAAAAAAAATCCGCTAAAATTCTTACATATGCATGTACATATATTGCATTTTTATTAAAATTACAACGTTTGTAGATATGTATGTCGAAAATTATATTTGGGCCTTTATACTGATATGTCGCCTTAAGCCCGGTTCATACTTGTCCTTAAGAACATAGGGACAAGGACAAGGACAAATTTAGGATAGCTGCTGTGAAAAATTGACGCAATCGTTTCTGCTATTTTTTCGCATGTAGTAATTTTAAGTAAATTCTTGTTGTCATGCCAAAAATTAACAGAAACGATGAAGTAAATTTTACACAGCAGCTGTCCCAAATAGTGGTGGCAACCTAGTTTTTTTCAAAACTAGGTAAAGTAAAGTAAAATTTCGCAAAACTAGGTAAACTAGGTAAAAGTACCTAGTTTTTACCGAGTTTTGTGAAAAAACTAGGTAGTACTTTGCCAAAACTAGGTAGTACCTAGTTTTTTTTTTTTAAATTGACGTTATCATCTATTAACCGTTACTATACAAGTTATCAAATATATTCTGTTCCATTACCTAGTAATTGAAGCTTAAGAGTATGACTATAACCACTTTTCGACTTATTCTTCTCTTGGTGTGCTTCAAATTGTCTAGAAAAATTGTCTAAAGGCAAGCAGAAGTTTGGCCTAAAAAGGTAGATAGGTAGCCCTATAATAAGTTAAGTATCAGTTCCTAGTATTGTCTAGTATAAGACAAGTATATAATATTGTTTTGTATGTCCGGACCTGAGAATTTTTTCCAAAAGATAAGTCTCCGTTACTCCCGCTAGTCCAGAAAAGAAAATTTACTGAACCTATTGTCATAATTTTGTTACCAATGAAATTTATTTTTCGCCTTCATCTAAGGATAACAAATAATACAAATTTTTGAAATAATTTTTAACGATTCTAAAGATAAAAACTCGTTCCAGAAGACTCCCCCGCATCTTAGGACAAGAGCATCATCATTAAAAAAATTTGAGTTTATTTTTTAAAAAAAATAATTTTTTCCAAATGCCTCTTTTCACCCTTCTTGTACACCTACTCTACAGTTTAATCTCAACTGTTCTTACTGCGTGCAGAAACAATGCTGTTCTAATATTCCGCTGCATTAACCATTTGGCTCAAAAGTCTCACCAAGCGATAAACCGTTTGTTTTGCAGGTGTACTTATAACAGCTCATATACAGTACAATGTCGGCGCTGCAAAGCAATCTAATCGCAGCTACCAAAGTCATTTATTGATGGCTAGGTTCTTGCACGGGCAAGATCAATTTGTAGACACTGACAATCATTAGACAGCCTTCAGTTAGCTGATTTCGAATCAGAATTTACAGGCGATGCAGCCCGTCAGCAGTAACAACTAAGTTGAAATTCCAATGCATTTGTTTTTGTTCCTTCTTTGGAACTAAGGATCGATTCGTACTTCCGTAGGCCATACGGACAAACGGACGTAGGAAACACAGACAAAGCCTGCTTTGCCCGTTTTTTCAATTCATACTTTTTCGGGCAAACGAACAAAGGTGCGATTCATACTTTTGAGCCGTATGTCCGTTTGTCCGCATGCCCAACAATTTCGGCAGAGTTGAACGAAATTTAACTTGCCGGACATACGGACAAAATGAAATTGTGCCGTTTAGTACGAATGACCGGACATACGTCTGAAGGGCAAAAGGACATACGGCTGAACAGATGAAAGTATGAATTGGACAGCCGTTTTGCCGTTGAGTTTGTCCGGACGTCCATTTGTCCTAATGTCTGTATGAATCGACCCTGTGTAACAGATACAATTAGCTTGCTATTCTGATCATTTTACACATCTGTCAGAACTTCTTTGGCCATGTACCTTCGCTGTACGTTAATAGCCTGTGGGCATAACTTCATAATGCATGTAAAACTATTGGCGAAAAGTAAAGGGGAAAGACTCAGCTAGCTGTGGTATCACATAGTCCTTCTGGAAATGTGTATTGGCCCGTACAAATACTATTATTTTTGAAAAGAACCTGACACTAACAACATGATTAGAGGCTTCAATGAAGATTAGGGACAAATAAGAGTTAAATGTTCGTTGCGCTTACGCATGCAAAAGCTATCCACTGTTGAAAAAATTTTACCTAGTTTACCTAGTTTTGAAAAACTAGGTGGTAGTAAAAACAAAACTAGGTAAAAGTAAAACTAGGTAGCCGAAAATGAAACTAGGTAGTACTTAGTACTTTTACCTAGTTTTAAAAAACTAGGTACTTAAGTAAACTAGGTACTTTTACCTAGTATTGCCACCACTAGTCCCAAATTTGTCCTTGTCCCTGTCCCTATATTCTTAAGGACAAGTATGAACCGGGCTTTAAACTTTGTCTACTAAGTACCAATTTTTATTTATTAATAATAAATTTCTAGTATTTAATTGTTGCTTAAAAATCATAGCAATGTCTCCATCTTACTGAAGAAGAATCAGAAATTCTCTTGCCTAGTGTTTGTGACCGGCCGCGAAAGCCGCCGGCCGGCGATCGGGCCGGCGGAGAAGTTCGGCCGGCCGGCCGGAGCGGCCGAATTTTTGAATAAAACCAATTGATCCAAGTCCAGAGTGTCATTTTGGCATAAACTTAGCCTGCCGGATTGTTATGCCGGCCTAATTTTTTCAGTCGGTTGAATCTGGCTGGCCGGCCGGTGTTTTTAACCGGCCGGCCGGCCGATTTTGACCGGCCGACCGGCCGGCTTGTCCCAGCGGGCCGGCCGGTCGGCCGGAGCCGGCCGGCGACCATCAGGCCGGCCGGCCAGCCGAAAATTCTGGCCGGTGACAAACACCACTCTTGCCTGCCCATAATAAAACACAGGCAGATTCGCTCGTTAAATTATGTCTACTTGTAGTTTTTGTAAACTGGATACGTCCAATCAGAAGCAAGCTGATCTTCTGTTTTGTCAGCCACCTGTATGCACGTGCACCAACCAGCACTCAAACAGCCATTGCAGCCATTTTCGACTGAGTGCTGATTAGAGCACATTAGAGCACGTATTCAGCATCTCGCTTCTGATTGGTCGTATACTTGTTTAGTATAACTTAACCAAGTAGACCGATTTCGACGAGCGCATGTGACTCACTCTTCTTTTATGAAAGAGGGACAATATTATGTACTCTTGATAACATGCACATATGTGGTGCAATCATCAGTAATACTAACCGCAAAAGCAATTTTTATGAAAATACTATGCTGCAGAATAATTTAACAAAGTCGACAGCAAACAACGACAAAAAATACAGGATGATTTAAAAAGTAAATCCGGTACAATAGCGTTTGCCCAGAGTACAAAAATGTACTGTATGAGTCAATCTGTTAGCTAAAGCAAATTCAACCCAATCTAAAACTATTTTGAGCTTTATTGCACTAAGACTGGTTTTTTTATTATAAATCACATCCACGCAAGACTAGTGTTGATTTTTGTTGTAAAGTTATGGTTGTAAGAATGAGCAAAAATATCACAAACGGTATTTACTTTGATCTACATAGCTGGCAAAGTTGACATACCTAAAATTAGTTGCAGTTTTTTGACGTTTCCTGGCAAACACAAAAATATAGGCTGGTTATTCAAGCATTATGTGGTCGCAGTAAGCAGTATCCTAATGGTCGCTCTTAAAGAAACAGCGTAAAAATTTCACGTAATTAGATTAGAAAATTCAGACGATCAATTGAACTCAAAATAGCCAATTACACTCTAAAAAGAGACGCCCGATTTTTGAAACTTAGTATGGACAGTATTCTTAAAGAATTAATAATGGGCAAATTACATACGCAATTTGTACATACCCACTGGTAAGCGTACTTAGTTTATAATTCAGTCTCTGTGTAAAGGTAAAGCTGAAAGGTCAGAAGATTAACGTTTGTGGTGACGAAAGAAAATGAAAAAATAAAAATAAAAAGAGAAAAATGAAAAAATAGTAATTTTTGCCAAAACGATAACTTCGATAAAATATAGGCTTTATGCAACGGTTAGTTTACCGTAACCTTTACGAGCAAACAAGGATAAAGGATAGTGTAAATTTTACCCAGATCTTAGACAGGTAACAACAACAAATTTTTTTAAACGTTCAATTTTTGTAAGTCATGTACTAGATCCCACGTATTATAGCATGTGGACAACTTTTTTGGAATACGATTTCTATAAAACATTAAAAACAAACTAGCATTGGTGTAAAATCGAATCAAAATATATCATAGGAACTAATTTTATACCTACAAGTAAGAAAGTCTTTCTCTGGCCGGCATAGATTTAACAGCAACGATTTCAAGTTAAACGCTCAGTCAAAAAGTCTAACAAAACGCAAGTAAAAATAGACACTAAGAGAAAAAAAAGAAGAAAGAATTTGGAATCGTAAAAAGCATACATTTGGCGTCCAGTCAATGTTTGCATAGAAAATGACTCCTACGAATTTTAAGTGAAACTTTGCTGTAGCTAAAAGTGTTTTCGAAAGCAGCCCAATGGCCGACTCTCGCTCAAATAAATAACACAGTTCAAAGGGAAGCAGCAAAATTCGAATACGAAAATAACTAGTCCTGAATATCCTAAACTTCGAAACTTTTTTCCACGCGGGCACTCTTTTCTACACGGATTCGGTCTAGAAGTTTAAAACTGCATCTGCAAGTCGGCTAACTGCTTAATTTTCTCTGCATAGGATTATGTGTAATAAAGATGGACAGAATTATGGGTCCAAACGTTTGATAAAATATATATAAGTACTCCCACAGCAAACCAAAATATATACATAATTATTAATTACATACCTCACAAGTGACCTACATATGACTATCACTGAGAAAGGCAAGAACTCTCTCCCTCTTAACTGAGGTTTCAACCCAATTTCAAGTGAAAAGCTGTTCAAAGTTCGCTGCTAACCGGCCACTCTGTGCTGCTAGTCACTGAAACTTTGCAAATAGCTGATTAGATGGCAAAAAACGTCCTCAAACTGTAATTTAGTTTCATCTCTGTAATTAAGATTGCCGTTAAAACAAGTAGTATCATAGCGAGCGTTGAAATACTAGAAATAAAGGTGGGGGTGTAAAGTTAATTTTTGCACAACTTTTTCTAAAATTACAGTCTGAGATTTATAATGAACCGAGTGTTTATAATTGAGAACCAATTGCTGAGTTTGGTTTTAGTGCAAAAGTTGACTACAGTTCCACAAATTTAATTTTTGAAAACCAGTTCTCACTCCTGTTTCTTTTTTCATAGGGGTCCTGTAGCCCTTACGTACAGTACTCAAGAGGACCGGTCACTGTAAACATTACAGTAATATTAATGAACAACTATATAGTTCAATACAGAATGCGTGCGCACTTCACAGCAATTTCAAAAACGATCCCCCAGCATGACTGGGTCAACAAATCTCATTTTTCAACAGCTTACAAATATACTTTTTTCAAATGCTTTGGGGGTTCATAGCTGACGGCAAATGGGTAATAATAGAAGTCCAGAGGGTAGGATAATACCATATTTGGATGTCAACATGTCACGTGCATTTGACTGTTGCCAAGGATACGAATTATGCAAATGAGAAACATTAACATGACTGCTAAAACTGAGGACCAGTAAAATTGTCAACGGTCGTTCAATATTGAGGGTCATTTCTATTTCCGTTGAACTTCGATTTTATCAATTTTCAGGTTATCAAAATGTCAAATCGACATTGTCGATGCTCAGAAGGCCCGACTTTATGACGGGTTTCGGTTGAAGCAGGCACTATGGCTAGCAATTATTAGAATATATAATGGTCATAATATGTATATTGTATTGGATAAAAAATTATTTATACATAAAATACTGTATATATGTATTGGACAACTCTACAGCACACTAGCCACTTGAAGATGACAGATATGATGCTAATTCATTCACGCTATAAGATCGCTCATCCGCCGAATACGAAACAACAACGAATTTATATGACAAATTCGTATAATGAATCACCTGATATTATCAGGACCATCCTTTCACTTCTACCCTGGCAGGAACACCCCATTAAAGCAGTCTCATCTCCAACATTTCCTCTCGTTCCCTTCTTCAACTTATATACACATGTCCGAAACCGGATTCATACAATATTAGTTGCACTAATAATAAAAAGACTTATATAATAATGGTATACAAATATAGGTTATCATAATCATGCAAAACTATTATGTAATAATGTTATGTTATAATGTTAATATAATTTGAAACAAAACATGTAAAGGTTTCGAATTTGCACCGGTATATCAAACTGAGTCGCCTGTAATATAGCCAAATACAGTCTCGTTTAGCACAGGATATATATGTACTACTGGGCCCGATTTATCGAAACAAAATGTTCGTCGTTGAAAATGTTCGTCGTTGAAAAAGCAAATGTTCGTCGTTGAAAAACAAATGTTCGTCGTTGAAAGTTAGTCGTTGAAATGGTTCGTCGTTGAAAAATTTTTCAACGACGAGCTTTGGTTTTTTAGAACATCATTACATTATTATGTTCTAAAAGACAAAAGCTCGTCGTTGAAAAAAATATCAACGACGAACATTTCAACGGAGCTCAAGACATCCGTTAAAATGTTCGCCGTTGAAAATTTTTCAACGACGAACATTTGTTTTTCAATGACGAACATTGTTTTTCAACGACGAACATTTGTTTTTCAACGACGAACATTTGTTTTTCAACGACGAACATTTGTCCTATAATTACGTGTTATGTTCGTCGTTGAAAATGTTTCGATCAATCTTTCAACGACGAACATTTTCAACGACGAACATTTTGCTTCGATAAATCGGGCCCTGGTCTTCGTGAATACAAAAAATACCCAACTCGCTAAATCGGGAGAAACCCACAAACTCATCATTAGTCAGCACAGAAGCTTTTCAAATTCGAAAACAAAAGAAAATTGAGTCAAACTAAACTTGAAAAATAATACTGGAAATATCTATTGTTCTTGGGCGGCGTTTAACAAAATAACTGGGCGCAAGTTAAACACCCCCAAAATACCACACGAGAGGGAGGTTTTTGAAAGTTCGGTTGTTAAAAAGTCTCTTGTATACTTTGCCATTAGCTTCAACGGTTAGCACAAATTATACGGTATAAATAAAGACTGGTTGCATAACAGAATCAAACTTTACTATGAAAGCTGAAAAAGGGAGGTGGTTTGGATTGTTCGTTCGGGTATTTCTGACTATCTGAATTCGCGCTAAATTAAAACAATTCGGTTTCACAAGTTATACTGAGTCTAAAAGGGTGGCCATCCAAACAAAACCGTCAACTAAACATTTGTAAAGAAAACGGTTTCTTACGTCAGAGCTAAAGACGGAAGTAGGAAAAGTGAAAGATGAACAAAAAGATGTTGACCAATCGGATTTGACTTATACGGCTTTATTCTGGCGTTCGTCAAGGACATGCTTGCGTATAAACTTTGTGTGTAAAGCTCGACTCAAACAAATTTCACTTCGAAACAACCAACAATATTTCAGCTCTGTCTCGCTTCACAGCTACAGTTTCGAACTACAGTAGAGGGATACGGCGCCTGAATAAAACATCCATATGTTCTGTCCATTAAGGTCGATTCATAGTCACAGCAGTGTGCTTATTCCGTGGGAAAATGATGAAAAAACAGGTTTCAAAAATAATGTCTAGATGCATAACGTCGATTCACACTAAAACGAGACAGCCGTATTATGTCCTTTCAGCAGGCAACATTAGGTTCGAAAGGATCACGCCACTAATAGTGTATAAGGTCAGGATGTGGTCTGATTTTTTCGTAACGCTGTCGCGAAGCGGACATACGTGTGGACGAATCGACCTTAAGCGTGGTGGACTGATTATTTCGAATTTTATGTATGTTTTTGGCCTAAGTTTTTAACTAAAGTCACATCTGTTCGTGTACTTTATAACTGACATTTTTCAGAAACATATAGCTGGCACCTAAGACTATTAAATCAACTAAGAGAAAAAGAAAGAAAAAGTAAAGAACGTGGAAGAAAAAAGGCTGTTTGTGTCTGTGGCGGCCTATACATATGGACTTGATCAGTACAGCAATGCCTATTTAGACTATCGACAAAGTATGTACAAGAATACCCATATCATTCAAATGTACATAGAATCGTTGATTAATAGAATTCACACTTCAAAAAGCATTGAAACGCTTGACGTGAATTTACATGCAAATCTCCTAAACAAAATGCACAGGACAAAACTCCTTAAAAACATCATCGTATTGATACAGAAAACATCTTGAAAAGTTTTCAGTTTATTTCAAAAATTATTTCAAAAATTTCACCAAATACTAAGTGGCGGAAAAATGCACACCAAAATAGAAGTAGAATAATAAAATGTTAACGATTACAAAATGTAACAAACCTTCAAAATAAATAATAAATTATACATATATACCTAAGCTAAAAAGTTATATTACATATCAAAAATGCTACTACATATATTAAAATTCTAAAATTTCCAGATTACACCATAAAATCGAAAGTGAAGTTATGTGAAAATTCCTCTTAACCGCGAAAATAAGGTGTTTACACGCTCATGATATAGTTTAAAGTTGTCCACTAATAACGCAACTGCAAATTTTCAACACTAAAAGTTCTATTATGGCTATCCTAAATGTTTGACAGGGTCCGAATTTTGACCCGTAAATAAGTATTCCAGAACGACACCAATTTAAACTGTCTAATTCGATTGTAATTTGTAAATTAAGCAATGTTGTAATACAACAATGTAGTACACGGATTCTAAATAGAATTGAGCTAATTTATGTAACGACATATATAAAATGTACTTGAACTGCATGTTACGATTCGTAGGGTCGGTTATGGACGAAGCAGACATTGTCATTATTATTTTTATTAGGTTAAAGGGAGACTGCTACTTTAAGGCACTGGTCTTTATCCTTTTTTAATATAGCAAGAGTCCATAATAGCAAGAGTACATAATAGGTCCTTCGTGGGGGGGGGGGGGGGGGGCCACACACATTTTGTCCCCAAGGGGGGCCGGGGCCTTTTTTCCTGGCCCGCGGGGGTGGCTGGAATCCTCCTGGGGGGTTTTCTTTCTTCAAAAGAGGAAGGAGGGGCCGGCCGGGCGGGCAAAAAGTCCCAAGGGGGGACGGGGGCCCGGGGGGCCCACCGAGTGGTTTCGTTTCTTTCGTGTGGGAGTCCGAGTAGACATCGTGTGACTCGGGAGGAGGGACACTATTTGGGGCCAGGACTGTACATAATAGAGAACAGATGACACTCTTTCCTATTCTAGCTAATCGGTCAAACGACACTGTGGCCGAAAACGTCTTAATTTCAGGGGCGTTCTCCCCTCAAACCAAGAGATGTCTTGATTCAAAGGGGGCACATCCCTGAAGTCATTACGTTAAAAGATATGTCGGCCGGAGCATGGGTTCGACCGAGCTAGAATACTGGAGACTGTCATACTCTTCCCTATTATGTACTCTTGATAATAGAGAAGAGTATGAGACTCGTATCCTATGTAATCGTCAGCAACGGTGTCTGTCTGATATCCGACTTGGCGACTTGTGCTTATTTCCTTCAACGTGAAATCAAAGCGTTAAAGCGCTGTTTCGCAGGCATGACACTTCCTATTATTGTGATCTTGCTTCCACACACTGTAATCGAGGTCGGAAAAAAAGCTCACATAAAAAAGCTGTAGTGGCCATTTGAAGGATAGCGCAAAAAATTGTTGAAGGGAAACATGGTTAACCTCACTTCTGGTAAAAAACAGTTTCTTTTAAAATGGGTTTTAAAACAGTTGCATACATACATACAACAATCAATAATACAAAACGTTAACTTAATAGAATAGCAACAAAATTAATAAGTTGACGTGTACATATTATGTGACATCTGTATTTGTAGCAAAACCTACATACAGATGGGAATATATAGAAACATAAATACGAAAACATGTATGAAATACATATGTACATATATGTATTCATAAAACTACCTCAAATTCCACGTCAAATTTCAGTTTTCTTAAATTCACACCTATTTTACAAATAAGGGGGGTTGAGTTTGAAAGTTCACACGATAATATCCATAGTTAACTTTTGTATGCAAAACCAATCTAGCGAGAAAAATATTTTGAAAAGAAAATTCCTGTAAAAATGACAACAGTTGCAGCCAATAACTGACGTGAAATTTTTAAGCACTCGTCTAAAATATGGGTAGGTCATTACAATGCAAATTTCTCAAAATGGGGCGAGGCAGTTCATATAACGTAAATCTAACAAATTTAGAGCAAACGTAATAAACCAACCCCTTATCCTGAATTTAGCGGTTTAACTTTTAGTTTATTTATTTAGTTAAAAGAACAAGATAAGTGTAATGTGGTGAAACTTCTAAATATAAAACATATACAAACAATCAATATAATCTAAATATAAAACAATATTGTCCATATTCTATGTACCTACAGTATATAATGTACACAAATGAGTTTTCGATTTGTTACTGGTAAAGAACCTTCAATACCAAAAAGGACCATGGTTCATTCACAAAAATAAGGCCTCGTTACAAAAAAGCCAGTCATTGTCAAAGAATGTTCCGTAAGTCCTAACCCCCCCCCCGGAATTCCAAAGCTGCACATGTGTGACCCTGTTACAAAAACCAGTAGGGTAGTCAGGTTGTGTTGGGTTACAAAAGGGAACTTCTTCGAAGAAGTACTTATATGGTTAGTCCTTCACGCAGAAGGCCAATTCTTGTGGTTTTGAGCATCCGAACTAGTTTTGATACAGTTGTTGTGGGAAACTATCAAATCAAATGCTTTTATGAGCTTGCCACATCGAATCAACTCAAATCAAACGAAAACTGGCTACATCAAAACAGCTCTGCTACAAAGCTTTACCCTAACGTTATGTATGTAGCTGTTAGATTCAACACTACCGCAGATTAGTTTTGCTAGAATAGTTCTTTCTCTAGAACTACATACCCTTATGCAAAGCTGTTCTCAAAGGGAAACCGTTTAACTGACTTCAACCAATTACACGACAAACGTGTCTACTGTCTTCAAAAAGTCAAACGGTAGATTTCACAAAAATTGTTTTGCTAAACTATGGTTTTACCGGCATTTTCACGTATAATTTTTATTTTAGACATAATTTCATTACGAAATATTGCCAGATTCGATAGCCTACGAATTTTGTAGATTTTCTTAAACAGTCGTCTTAGCTCAATCAAACCTGCAGCTCAGCAAGTATATGATCCGTTAGCATTTTAATTGAGCTAAGACGACAAAATAAATACCATAAATAAAAAAATAAATAAAATAAAAAATTAATAGAATAAATAAAATCCACATCCACTAAACACGTTAAACAAATCAGGCAATATTTCGTACTGAAACTAATGTGCGAATCATACGAAAATGTATGTACGTAAAAACATATGTAATTTAGCAAAGCCAGCATTGTGAAGCATACCCAAAATTTTGGCGAATTAGCAATGCTGTAGAGCCGAATCTTACAAAAGAAGCATTCTTGTGCCTATCGCTTTGTGACGTAAAAACATAATTTAATAAAGAAACGCATCAACCCTCTTTTACATCAACGAATACAAAAAAATTATACCGAAAAATCTAAACTGTATATTCGTAAGAAAGCAAACTCTACAATTTTGTGAACAGCTAAAAAACTTCCCAACACATTACTGCCGCAGTTTGAGGTGTAATTTAACTCTGAACGGGCCACTGAACATTTTTGTTCAAACGATTCACCTTAAAACCAGAGATTTTTTTCAGTTTCACAATTTGAAAATGATATTAAAACCTTGCGGGACGGCTGAATATTTTCTCTTTCAGTAACTATAACAAAGCTTCTGTAGTTTAAATTTTACAGTGCAAGTATGCAGTGTTTGAAATAAAGCCGTTTTTCAAGTTTCCTTTTCGAAAACAAACAATTTAACAAATACTTACCTTATCTAAAAAGCATCTATTAATAGTTTTCAAGATACTTTTTAACTACTGTCGTATTACATACCAAGAGTACATAATAGGAAGAGTATGACACTCTTCCTATTATGCCTACGGGCGTGCGTCCAATGCGCAGCGCGAAATAGCCCGTTTATGTACGGTTTTGAGGGGGGTACCCCCCCCCCCCCTCATTTCAAGACACTGACAAGGACTTTTGTTGATGTGCTGAACTGAGGGGGGGGGGTAGCGCAAAGACTTTGTCAGTGTCTTGAAATGAGGGGGGGTACCCCCCCCCTCAACTGAAGACGGGGTGCTGAGTTGAGGGGGGGTACCCCCCCCCCTCAGTTGAGCACGGGGTATCGAACTGAGTAGGGGGTACCCCCCCCTCAGTTGAGTACGGGGTCTTCAGTTGAGGGGGGGTACCCCCCCCCCTCAAAACCGTACATAAACGGGCTATTTCGGGCTGCGCATTGGACTCACGCCCGTAGGCATAATAGGAAGAGTGTCATACTCTTCCTATTATGTACTCTTGGTATTACTAATGTACTACGACGACCACTACTACATACTACTACTACTACTATTTGTTTATAATGAAACATTTAAATATTATACAAATTACGCGGTCTTAGGAAGGGTTCATTGCTCTGCCGGTACAAAGGAATTCAGGCCAAAATAGGTATAGAACAGACCGCCATGGCGTAGAAGGCCCTTTGTAGCTGGCCGACCCGTACACCTATGGGCCGTGCGCGGACCGCCGGGCGTTTTTCGAGCCTCGGTCCGTCTCCATTGCAGCAGCGTATTAGTTAAATTTTATCGTATAATTTGGCTTAGAAGGTGCATAAAAACCATTCTAGTCAAAAAGCTTTTCATTCATAAATCTCCCTTGTCGGTCAAAGGATCTCGTGAGGGAGAGGGTACCCACAAAACAAAGCTGTTTCCATTCCACACAGCTTACAGGTTACAAATAAGTTGAGAACAAAATCTCCATGTATTAGCCATTTCGTAGCATGCGAATATAGCCACAGTTTTGGCGTAACAAAGCCTGTACATGTCGCGTTATTAAATAAAAAATCCATTGATTGGATTAACACAAACATGTGAAGCGAGCCGATAAGACAGTGGACCTCACAAGGTCGCTAAACCATCAAGGGTTTAAAAAATAATTCATAAACATCCAGATTAACTGACACATTTTTTACCTCGTTGAGTTATAAGACCGGTTCAAAAGGTGCATACTTGTTCTTACCACCCTAAAGACAAGTATGAACCGGGTTATACAGAGAATAAAAGAATTTGGCCTTGCAAGTAAGCAGGTTATCATTGCGTCCCATTCAGAAGCAGCGTAACCTACTATACTTGCTCCAACGTTAAATTGGCTGAATTGATTTGGCACTTTGCCGTTCGCCGTGTAATTTTCCTTTTTCACAGCCGACAGGTAGATTATGTAATATCTAATAACTCAAAAGTGAAGAAAGGCCTGAAACGTTGGCAGCTCAATAGAAAGACCCGACAAAACCAAGCAAGACTATCATCTCTACCGACGTTTCCACCTGTGGGCCAGGCTTCCAACAACGGAGGGCTTCATTTATCAAGACTCAACATCAGAACGATGTTGGACAGGCTTATACCAGTCTACGTTGTGTTTGTGACCGGCTCGAATTTTCGGCCGGCCCGCCGAAAAACGCCGGCGCCGGCTGGTCGGCCGGCCGGCCGGCCAGCTAAAATCAGCGGCCGGTCGAAATGGGCGGCCAGCCGGCCGGCAAAATACCCCGGCCAGCAAGCCAGATTCGACCGACTAACAACATTAGGCTAAGTTATGCCGAAATGACACTCTGGATTTGGATGAATTAGTTTTGTTCAAAAAATTCGCCCGCTCCGGCCGGCTTTCACTGGCAGGCCGAACTTCTCCGCCGGCCGGCGGCTTACGCGGCCGGTCACAAACACTAAGTCTACGACTTCATGTTCCGACGAATTGCTCAAATCAGACTACTGGAAAAGGACAGCGCCACACGCATTCGCTCAATGACTGCTCGCTAAGCAATTCGTCGATCAATTATAGTCGTGTTAGTTTGGCATGTGCTGATTTCCGTAAAACGTGGTCACTATGCCCCTAATAACCACCCTAGCAGTTTTATTACACAAGAAAGCATACCTACCTACCTACACAAGCAAAACCTACGCAATTCGCCAGAAAATAATAGAACTAAATCTTCACTACATTGAAAACGTTACGGCACGAAAACACCGACATCAAATAAACGAAACAAATTGAATAAAACGGTTTAATATGAAAAATTAATCAGCATTTTGATAACACAATTAAAACAACACAAAGACCCCACAAATATCCTAGTTAACCATTCATAAACACATATTTAGTGTGTCTCAGAAAACTTAAATCACCACATTATGTACTGATTCATTGCTTCAATAATTAAATCGCAGAAAGGCAACAGGTCTATCTTCGAGTACCAATTTGATACAATACACAATTATTAGTAATTCAAACAGTAAGCAATGAATTATTTTGAATTAAAATAAATTAAAAATGTTATATATTTCACAAGTTGCAACGTGTGCTACACGCCTACACAACATATTATAGCGGAATGTTTTTCTGAGTGAAAATTGTATGAACTTCAAGCATACATGCCATCAATGGAAATGTTATTACTACTTATATTAATATGTTTTCTTTAATATTAAAACTAAATCAATTTTACAAATAGATTAAAACCTAGTTAGATTATATCAATACTATAATAAACTCAAACTGGGACTAACAAAATTCCATCACATTTGTAAGTGTGACCACATCTTATCTTATCCAAAATTTCACTAAAAATGATTGTAAAATAATTACGCCAGTAATTAACAACAAACGTCAATCTCAACTTGCAAAGATCGTCGGTAGCTTAAAACAGTATAGCTGAATTTAACAAAGGTGTTTTACTAAACCATAAATAGTCGGCGTCTAGTCTTAGCTCAGTCTTGCTAACCACAGCCTAAGGGCAACCTTCTAACCTATGTAATACGTCTGGAATGTTTCGTTGCGATGTTCTAAATTACTGAAATAGAACGCCTTAGACTGGTTTTAAAGTAAGCCTTTATGCATTCCACCCATACAGCAATTTACCAACGCCAGCTTGTGGGGACCACAAAGTTGTCCGAGGTTTACACACAAGCGCCTCATTTTCTCAAGGCGTGTAAGTTCAAGTTCTATATTTATATCTTCGTGCTTAATTTGAAATATACATTGTATATAGGTGCTCCAGCTCGCTATGTCAAAAAACAGTAGGTTACTGGTGAACGAAAGAAGACAATTTATGCGGGGCCACTGTTTCACGTTGATTTCATTTAGTCAGATAATACAGCGCTAGTTGTCTAAATTTAACAGCTGTGCGACGATGATTAGTGCGCTGAGCTGAAACCTATATCTTTTCAAAATCTGAACTGAACCCAGTCAATGCGTTAAGTCCGACTGGAATCACCGTAGAAAATGAAGACTGCAAGAACTAGTTGCAGCCAGTTGTCATCAGAATGGTCTCATGGTATAAGTTCACACAATCCTACGCCGTTTTCGCCTGGTAGGCGTTGTGGGTGATTTATCTGGTCGTTTTCGTTTGGGCGAAGTCTGAACTGCATCACAGTCTTCCTGAGTTAAGGCTGAGAGGGCATAGACTGTGACTCGGAATTTAGAAGGATTCACTCGTTTGATGTGCACAATGCGATCCAAATCAAAATGCACGGTGTGAGATTCCCACTGAAACACATAAAACATCCACACAATTATACAGCAAAAAATCAAAACAAATATCAAACAAGCAAACACAAATACGCACCGCTGATATCGACAGAGTGCGGTGTTCATCTAAATGCAGCGTCACGGGCAACTATGTAAGCACGATTGCCCATTGTTTGAGTTCAGTAATCTCCGTCCGTTCAGCTAGTATAATTATATAAAAAGCAACAACTTAAGCACGTTTCATACTTGTCCTTAAGGACACAGGGACAAAGACAAGGACGCGCTTTGGTCAGCTGTTGTGAAGAATTGTGACAAGCGTGTAGGCCTATTTTTTGCAGACGCTCTGCAAGTAACCATTAAATCGTATTCGTGCGAAAAGTTGGATTATGCGGCTAAACCTTTTGATCGCTTAAGGACAGAACGATGAGGACAAGGACAAGGACGAATATGAACCGGGCCTATAATATTACATTAATTAATTATTGTGGCTAGTAGTTTCACATGTAGACCAAGTCATCTAAGTCACATAATTCGTCCCCTCCAGCCACTAACGTCATGCCAGGTGTCATCCAAGGTGATGCGCCCCAGCACGTGTCCCCCGGCGTTGTCCAGCAGCACCAGTTCGGCACTGCCCGAGGCCACGTCCTCGCTCGCGCACGCCGTCACCACCAGCACGTCCAGACATTCGTCGTAGTGCACGTCATCAATGTACTGCAATAGAGGCGAGGTGCACTGCATAAAGGCCGTCTTAGCGCAGTCTTGCTAAACGCACACAATCTCAGCGGGGTAATACTGCAATATGTATTCAAACCTGTGTGTTACGTGTAGAATTTTATGTTCTAACTTTGTGAAATAGAACGCCTTAGACTAATTTGAACGCTAAACTATATAATGAGATCACGTGTTCGACTTAGAATGGATCTAAGTTAGGCTAAACGCGCTTTGTGAAAATGCAAAAGCCATTGTCTATAGAAATGTTATGCTTATAGAAATCTGCTTTTAAACCTCTGCTATTTCATTTCCGTGCCAAACATTTTATACCTATATCGATGGCGCAAAAAATAACTATAATATTATCACAACAAATAGCAATTTTATGAAAAATTTATTGAGTTTGGATCCATGGCCATAGCAGAATTTTAGTAATGATCACAGTAGTAATTTTCGGGGCAACATACATCAGCTGGAAGAAGTCCCTTCCAAAGAAGTTTAACCTGTCGCTCACATTTCTTCAACCTTCACAAAGTTTTTTCGGCATTTTTGTAAAACTGTTTGTAAATTTTACTTCAAATAAAGTTAAATACTAATATGTTGGAAAAAGTATTTTCCTATTCTGTGAAAAAAATAAAGAAAAAGGTGTAGATAGTCGAATCTGGGACTTTTGTGTTGACTTGGAGAATACTAAACCCTGCACCCCAACCCCCAAATCTTGTAGCAAATATTATTATTTTTGTTAAGGCGTTAAGCCTTCTTTTAAACAGCGCAAGGATTAAATGACAATACTTGTTCGGCACCTTACTCATGTGACCAACGAGATACCATATTCAAACGTAGTCCTCGAAGTCTACTTCATTCAACCCAAACCCTCGCTTTCCTAATTTACATGCAATGATAAGGTTTGCCAACCTTATAAGACGCGCGCATCCACATCCAATACATAACCATGAAAGATTGCACTTGCAATGTCTGACACATACCTGAACCTGACCCGAATCGTACTCCCGATCCAGCCGACATTTCGTTCCCCAATTTATGTACAAAAACAGCGTAGCACCCCCAACACCAACCCTCGGTTGTTCTTCCTCAGCTTTATATGTGTGCATAGGACAACCTAGGGTACAAATTTCGATAAACCAACCCACCACAGGGCTTAGCAAAAACTGTGCATCGAACTGTCTGTTCAGTTAGTGCATGTTCTGTGTAGCTACCGAAACACGAAAAACGGTACATTTATGGCTTATCAATTTGCACCAGGGTCTAAAATGTCTCAAGCTTGGTCTATAGCTGTCCGTATTTGCGTCTGTATGCCAGTGCAGACTCACAGTTTGTAAATGCAGTCTGTTTGCGTCTTTCTATCAAGTTCACACACCAGAAATTAGTTTCTGATTGACGAAATTTTCTCCAGCAATTACAGAATAAACGACTTAAACTTTAAACATTAAGCTTACAGAATAATCGACACTGTGATAAACCTGTACTCGACCAAATAGGTGCAATAAAACTGCTATGCCAAAACATAATTAAGATTTTCTGGTTTTAAAATATCTTTGAATCTACAGTAAAGGTGTGTTTTACTTAGTTTTGGGACGACTCTTGCTCTTTTGTTGCTGCTTGTTTTGAATAATCTAGAAGTAATAAATTCATTATCTAGTTTTCGATAATTGAAGCGTCAGTCAAAAAAATTATGTTTAGGGCTTTAAAACTATCGAAAACGACTAATTTGGCCATTTCGGCCCTACAGTAAGCTAGCTAACCACAACAAACTGAAGCTAGCTGGCTGGCCGCCTGGGCCAGCTCACACACGATCACACTTTGTAGAAAAAATACACACAAGCACGCACACAAATTCGCCACGGAGAATACATGTAAGACGTGCAATTTACGTACGGCAAAACAAATGTAAAGTCCTGCCGCTACTGAGGTAGCGACAGGAAAAACGTTCGCACAATTTGAGCCAGATATGCAGCTTTAATAGCCTGATGTCATAAAATCACGAGGACAATAGGTTTGTTAGTGAACATTCAAATAGCTATGACACAACGGAGCATAGTAGGATTAGACAACATACTTGCAGCAAGTCGGCATTATCAGTGTAAAATCTGTAATTCACCAGACGGCCAGACTGCGTCACGTGACTCTGAAAACAGTAACTCGACTTCCCAATAAACATTCATCTTACATTTAATCCCGACTATGTCCAAAAACTAGTTTCGATTGAAAAACAGCTCTGCATAAATTAATCTCCTAAATTAAAAATACTTAATAGATGACGCTGAAATGAATTAATTACAGAATATATTGTTTCGCCCGCAAAAAATTCAAAGGAAACTGAAATGTTTTCTATATTAGACCTATTACAATGTATAATTTAAATATAACGCGAATATTAAAACTATACCGACAATCCATAAGTATAGCGAACACTTTAGTCTGTCAAGTGCATACATGTAACAGCACCGAAATTTTGGGTACCCCTCCCCCCTTGGTCGAACCCCCCCTCCCCTGCGTCAACCCATTTTTGACCCCCCTCCCTCCCCAAAATGACGCCATTTTCACCTTTTTTGACCAAAAAACACCGATTTTGACAATTTTTGGCGAAAATTTCGGTAAAAATCGCTTAAATTTTACGAAAAAATGCTAATTTTTTATAATTTTGGCCAAAAGTTTACTTCCGCCGGGACCCTCGCCCCTCTTTTCCCCCTGGCGGGACCCCCCCCCTCCCTCCCCCTGGACCGAATTTTGGGGGGGGGGGGTCTTCCCCCCCATCCCCCCCCAACTACATGTATGCAAGTGTCACTAAAATTTCTACCATAAAGTCCTACAGCCTACCCTGGTATCGAGACCACTGAGAAACAGCTGTTCCGGTGGCACATGTAGCATTCTCTCTAGGCAAGGCGGGCCAGAACCGAAACCATTCGCTATGCGGTAGATGCTAAAAACAGTCCGTTACTTCAACGTTACTACGCCACTAAAGTCTAACCAAAAATTGCTGGACCCCAAGACACAAAGAAACATGCGATTTCATTACGAAAAGGACAATAATTGCAGGCAGCAAGAGTACAACGGGTAGTCACAAAAATCAATCAAAAATCAATGTTTTGTCTCAGTGCTCAGCAATTTCAATTTTACACAACTTTACCAGTTTACAGCTGACTATTCTAAATTTGCTCTTTGCCTCAAGGACAGCAGTTTGGGCAGAATAAAAAAATAAGCTCATTTAGAGCGTCATTTAGGGCTCACACTGATTAATATCACTGAATCGCTCCTAGCATAATATAAGCGAACCTGAGTGATCGATAGTTGTCCACGTGTATAATATGCCCTGATTCGTCGGGATGGAAAAACACATTTCGTTCTAAGCCCAAGTGAAGCACGGCAGGCGAGAGATCAAAGGATGAGTTCACAACCTCAAAAAACAACTAGAACTTACTTTTGAGAAGAGTTTAAGGAATTGAATTGATAATATAAAACAATACAAAACAGTTTTCCTAAAAGTATAGTGACACACTTTGCGTCCATCAATCTTTCACAGCAGAACAATCCAATCCAGCAGCGCTGTCTTTACGTCTGACATCAGACATACTGATTATGTGCTGCGATCAAGTGTGAGCAAAACTACTTAACTAAAGTCTGACCAAAAAATGTGGACTCTGACAGAAACTGGTGTCATGATTTTTCAGACTACTTGCCGCACTCTTTATGCCCACAATAATAGTTCTTGAGTCGTGAAATGGCGTGTTTCTTTTTGTCTATTTTTATCAGATTTTAGTCATCCAGAAAATGCTGCATCTATATTGCAAACTAACAGGCTCTGCATCAGACAGCCGTAGCAGGCAATATTTATCCCTGAGCGCGCTCTTTGGACGAAACAGTGCGTGCCACGGAGTCCCGCCCACTTCCACCACGTGGTCACAACAGCTCACTGACTGCAGGTGTCTGGGAATGGCTGAACAACAAAGTATATACAACCGGTCCCAAACATTATTAAATTTACAAAGCACAGTCATTACCATACATGTAGTTGGGGGGGATGACCCCCCCCCCCAAAATTCGGTCTCGGGGGAGGGAGGGGGGGTCCCGCCAGGGGGCAAAGAGGGGGCAGGGTCCCGGCGGGAGTAAAATTTCGACCAAAATTTGAAAAAATCGACGTTTTTTGGTGAATTTTAAGCAATTTTTACCGAAATTCTCGCCAAAAATTGTGAAAATCGGTGTTTTTTGGTCAAAAAGGTAAAAAATCGCGTCATTTTTGGGAGGGGGGTGTCCCTCCAAGGGGGGGAGGGGTACCCAAAATTTTAGTGCTGTTACACATACATGTATGAAGGGCGGGGATGGGGGGGACCCCCCCCAAAATCGAGAAGCCGGGGGGGAGGGTCCCCAAAATTTGGGCAAAATTTGGAAAAAATGGCCTTTTTTTGCGAAATTTTTGCAAAATTTAGCGTATTTTTGGTCGATCAGGGGGGGGTCCCCAAAATTTGGCCGGAGAGGCCCCCCCAAAATTTTGACCCCGTTACATGTATGCTGTTACATGTATGGCCATTACATATTTGCAGAATTTTAATATCAAGATTTCCTAGGCTTCTTTGTCTTAGTTTAAATTCGCCTACTCTAATCTAACACAATCCGCTATTTCACAACCGCTTAGTCAGCATTGATGCGCCACTTTACTTTTTTAAATGACATGACTTCTGCGACTACTCTTGATAATCAAAATCTATAGCTCTTTTTGTAACGAAATCACGTTTCGTTTTTACAATTACTGGTGCAACTATTTTTTGTCAAACTACAGTGTTTATCAGACCACAGTGTCTTAATTTGCTATAACTCAAATTTCACCATTTATATGATGAGAAATGGTGATAGTGTCTTCGGTGTTCACATACTCACTGAATGCCTGAAATATTAGACATCCTTGAATTCAGTTCAGGTCAAAGAAGTGACGGTATTGAACAAATAACAAGTTTTTTCATTATGATATCATATTTTATTGAACTTTTTTTACACATTTTATATTCTTAT